>LPNX010133947.1:793979-887160 GCA_001517045.1 Pseudotsuga menziesii
TCATTTGCATGTAGCGTAGGTTATGGTTCACGCTCCATGACTTAGGATAAACTTTATGCAACGAATGATTTGGGAAATCATTCCTCCCTCGAGACGCTGGTTGACTATGCAATGAAACCCACTCTTGTGAAATATTAAACCACTGTCGTGGCAACACTCCAACCAAGCATTACATGGATATAAGCCTTGGTCGATAACCCTAGACTTCATTTGCTCCTTTTCCCTCGGCGCTGGTCGCTCTGCGACTGTGCTGGGAATTTCGGCGTGGCCTCTCATCTGAGAAGTATCCTCTGCGTTTGTTTCCCGATCGTGGCTTGCTCCATTCATTGTACATTGAGGTGCAGTCTTCCCTTTCTCCACTATCTTCTTCTTTAGCACAGTGAACCGAACCCTTGCTGGTGTTAAAACTTTCCTCCAGGGTTACGATGGTTGGACCTACAGTCTTGAAACCTTATGCAAGGTTTAGGAGTTACTCTTCCTATTCTTTCTAGCCGTAGTAATGCTTTTCTGTGTTGTTAGTGGAGACGCCGTTATCAACAGTTAAGCTTCTTCAACAAACAGGTAAGAAAATAGGAACTCGAACCTTTGCAATACTGGTTTTACTTAGCTGTGAGTTAACTTCTTTTTAACACAGGTTATAATATTCTAAGTGGGGTTTACTCTTTGTGGTTGCAGGTTTTGAAGTTCCAAGTGCGCGGCCTTTGAACTCTGTGTAAGTTTGAGAGTTAAACTCCCTTTTACCTCCTTACAGGTACTATCTCCTTGCGATGTTGGCTGTGCTATAAGGATGCCAGCGGTCATGCCTCCTCCACGAAACAGGTAAGGGTTTCAAAAAAAAACTGTTACAGTTCGATGTAGATTTTAAATCTTCCTTTTACATTTACAGCATTCTTATAAAGGTTTTTATTTCTTGCAAATGCAGGTTCTTACAACTCCATGGCGCGGCCACTGGTGAGAAGGTTGGGCAAGCGAGCTGCAAACCGGTAAGCCTGGTTACACCATGGCTGGTCCTCCTTATGGTTTTCAAAGGGAACTTTCGTGGGTTGGCTTAAGAAGCCCGAAACCCTTACTACTTTGTTCAAGTCTTAAGACTGATGTTTTAAGAATTAATAGGTGAAGCCCTTCACGATAGGTGAGGGCGTTACGGCTTAGGCCGATGCTGTAATTAATAGTTTCTCTTCTGTGTTTAAATATATTATAATAGAAATATTGTACAGTGGCATTGGGCTGTAAGCCTGCCCGTAGATGAGGTTGTGACCTCGATTTCTCATTTTACTGTAAATTTTGAAACGCTGGATGTTTTCCCATTGTCTCCAATATAATGTGATATACTGTTTTCTTTATCTGTATCTGTATTTATATTATTGCATTATTCTTAGTTTACGGTATGTGTAAGAAATATATAATGCACAGGCTTAGAACAGCCTTATAATTTTGTTTTACAATGCAGCCATTAGTTAATTATTGTCTTATTTTTATAATCATTATTTATTTGAAATAACTAGATATTACAGGGTTAAACCCTATTTTTACAGTTTGAGAACAATATTGTTTCTTAATTTGATATTAAGTATAATAATGCTATTCTGTTGTATCTGTGGGTAAATTAAAAATTACCACCGTATTGATTAAGCTCATTATACGAGCAGTTCTGTTATTTAATTTTGATTTTATATAAGCAACTGAGTTACTTTAAGTAAATGAAAATCTTTTATAAGGTTGCTGTCGGGTTAAATACCTGAGTTATACTATGGTTTGCTTATAGTGAAAAACTTCTTTAAGTAAAATAAATAGGGTTTATATCCTTTAACCATACAGGTTCTTATATTTGATGTTTTTAATTTAATTTTACTAAATAAGTCTTGGAAAAGTCTAGCTGCCTGTAAAGCAGAGTACTTTTAACTCCAATTTTATAAATTAAATAATATTTAATTTTTCTTAAGTTTATATTAGATAATATATATCAGTATAACACTATTATTACAATAATAATTATAAATACAGAATTAATAATCTTGTTTTTAGTTGAAGTAATAGATTCTCCATTTGTTTATCCTTGATTGTTTTTATAATATTTGCAATACTATTTATTATTTAATTCTTTGTAGTTTATACTATCCTATCAATACTCTGCTGTAATTAGTTTATTTTCTTAGTTGTAAATGTTTTACTTATGATTGTTCTATAAGAACAAAATATTAAAATACTTCTATTCGGAAAAAGAATGAAAACTCTGTAACCTTTACAAACTTAGTCTAAAATAAAAGAAAATAAATAATAACAAGAAAGGAATAAACATTATAAACACACATTACCTACAGTCCTGAATAGTAACAATAATATCTGATATTATAATACTGGTTTCTTACTTGAGTTTATTTTTAGTAAAGAAGCTATCCGAAAACATAGGATGGAACTATAGTAAACAGTATGAAATTCTAGCTGATCTTTTACTATCTAAACTTCACAGTAGAGTTGAAAAGAAACAATTACACAGTACTAGGAATTAATTTTCTTTCTTTTTATGACTATAGAAAAATAACATATAAATTTGTGAAAACACTTGTAGTAGCTAAATAGGAACTCGGTTCAGAAGAATACTACTTCTCATCACCGAGATACTGTGCTAGAGTACGGTCTGGTGATCCCAGATGTGGAAAAACACAGTAATTTTTAACAAATTTAACTACTGATATTCTGAGATACTAGCTTTACTGAAACTACTAACTCCTATGACAAGTAAAATAAACATAACATGCATCCATTCATATTCAGTAAACAGAAAGAAACAATTGACAGAACCTGTTTTAGGCTGTGGACAACAACAGCAATGGGAGGTCGTTCCTCCCTACCAACTCCTGGAGAGCGCTCAGACAGCGACTTCTCAGGACCCCCGAGCTTGCTCTGGTCTCCCTGGCTGGAACTAGGTGCAGCAATGTCGGATACCAGTCCTCAAACTCAGTATGAATACAGAACTTATCGGCAAGTCCTCCCAGCTAAAAGCTGTAATTAAAACCAAGTTACTGCAGCAATCCACTCAGAACACTTCCTTACTGTTTTTCCCTCTTTCCTCAATGAAATTCTTGAATAACATTCACCTGAATGAATTCTCTCTGGAATAAAATCTGAGCAGCCTCAGCTCTCTTCATTGAGTACTTTTAAAAGATTGCCTAGGTCTTTGTTGGGTTAACTGTCATTTAATGAGCCACCTGCTCTGATTCCACTTTCTTGGGGAATCATGACCCCAAATATAGGGAAGTTTCTACCTACAACTTAGGAAGTGTTTGAGGATGCTGCCACTTGTCTTTTGCCTTTCCACCTAGTTCCATCCACCAGTTTGACCAGTAACCTCTTTTAACAACTCTCCCATGATGTTGTCTCCATAATTTATTTATTAATAATAAAATATTATGAATTACACTCCATTACTGTTGACTCTGATGAGTCATCAATCCCTACTTAGGATTAAGTTTAACATAATGTCTCATAAATATAAATAAACAATTTACATAATTTTACAAAATTGGGGTATGTGACAGTTATTCGTACCATCTTATCATTATAATATATTTCATAATTGATCAGTTTATTGAAAGCATTGTGCAGTGGTCATTTATATGGAACACTATAATAGGGGTAAGCTTCAGTTTGACTGATAACTTTTATTATTATTAAATTATGTTTGGCAAGCTCATGCTTTCAACATAGATAATTGTTTCTCCCAACATATCACCATTTGTTAGCAGAAACCAACTACTACCCTTTCATTCAGACATAATGAATGGGTTGCCCCCTTATTTCTAAATGATAAAGCTTTCCACAATTTGAATTGGAAAATTGTCGGGATATCTTCTTAATTACAGGTTTATTTTGGTTCCTTTACTTTCTGATTGTGAATTGAATCTTGCTTTCTTTCAATGCATAAGACTTGGATTTTATGATTTCTAATCATGATTTGATTGTTTACCTTAGTGTTTCTTTAGAGTCAATAGGGAACATTCTTGTTAAACCCAAAATTTCACATTATGTCGTGTTACATTGAGTTCCATGACTAGAAGCAAGGAACTCAATGTTATACATTACCCACAACTAAGTAAAGTTTCCCTTTTGGTCTTTTGGTCTTTATGGTCTTTAGCACTGTAATTAGGTATCATATTCGTATCTTTATGGTTTTTACGGGTTTCAAACTTAACATGCCCTATTTTCTTTTAAAGAGTTTCGTGTCCATGTCAACCTATTTTCGCTACACCTTTAAAGGATCTAATAGAGTTTTATGTCACTATGGCCTTATCTGAAGCTTTCTAGAGTTTCGTTTGAGTCGGATAAATGATTCTTGGTCTATTTTTTGTGCTGGAAATGATTTTGATAATTTTCCCAATATTACACTTAAAATTTCTGAGTGAATCATTCCTAGTACTACCCCTAAATCATCTTCGATTCTGTTACCTAAAAGCCTGAAATGTGAAGAAGATCATGTACTTCATACCCTTGACGAAAATATTACCCTAGAAAATAGAGTTGATGGTCGGGTGTTCTTAGAGGAATGTGCATCTCTAGGACACACTTTAACTTAGAAGCTGTTGAATTCTGAAAATACAGCGAAGGGTTATTCCAATAATTCTGACAATTTCGAGCCCTGTTTTAGTTTAGCGGCTGAGTCTGAAATTCTTGTTTCAAATGGGCCTAACTTACAAGAAACCCCAAGCTCAGTTCAAAAACAGGGGGGGATTACATAGTCTGTTTCGGGAAAGGATAATCAGCTTAACCTGAATATGACATTAGTTCAACCAAAACCCGATTTGTCTCTAGATAATTATTGTCGTCGCTAGGATGAGTCTGTGATTGATGTTATGAATGATGCTCTAGGAAATTTGGGGGTTGTTGGACTAGTAGACTCATTAAATGGTATGCGTGATATCCTAAATAATTCAACTCCTAGAGATTTTAATGAGAAATTTGTCGGTGTTGATGGTAGTTTGCATGTTAGTGATGGACAAACCAACGCACATGATACAGTCTTAAATCTGAATTGACATAGGAGGAAGTTAGGTTTTGTAAAGATTATGTTGCGCAACTATCAGTTAAACAGGACAATTTATCAAAACCCAAGTTTAAGTCATGTAAATCGGCTGTCAAAACTAGTAATAACTATGTTGTTATGTGTCAATCCAGAATGCCTTCTCATTTTACTAGGATTCGTTAAGGATACAATTAATAAATCTAAATCAAAGTGTGATCCTATTCAGGTTATTGATGTTCAGGATTATGATTATTTCCAACCTACTATAACTTCTCGACCTTCCAATCAACACCAAGAATGACCTCCTCAATATGATTTTGTCAATAATCTCCCACTCTTCTTGAAATATCAACCAGATTTTCTAAGTATTGATGTGACACTCTATGATCTCAAAACTAAAGATGATTGTACCAATCCACTTTATTATGAGGGCGATGAAAAATGTACATGACATTGTTGTACCTTGGTCTGTCATAATTTAATTGTCCATTACCAGGTGAAATTGATCGCATCAAATATCTTCAGGATGATACTAATGAGCTCAAAACTCATTAAGAAGAGATTAAGAAAAATTTTACCTTTGGCATTACTTTTTTTTTCCAACCCAGAACCATGCACCTTGTACACAGCGGAGCTAGAGCTTGAATAGATCACTGAGTCCTTTGACACTACTATCCACCCTACTGATTGTTAACCTCTTCCAAGATCTACAAACCGAAATGATTCAAGTTTGTGCACTTAACATTTTTATGTATATATATAGCTTTCAGTTTGTACATTTTCATTAGTGGTAAGTTATTTAGTTTCTTTTAATTGCTTTGATTTGTTGTATTTTCAGTATATTGTCTTCATTAAAAGTAGTTGTAGAATCGTATATTCTGCAGCCACTTCATTTAATGTTTTTCTTTATATATCAATATTTTAATTCTTTATTTTCTCCTTGTTCTTCTCAAGAGCGGATGGGGGGATATTTTTTAATTTGATATCGCTGCTAAGCATGGAATGGTATAACGTCTTAAGGATTTGTGGGATTTAATGCCTGTAGGAATGGGGCATACTTTTCAATACATAGTTTGCACATCATAAAGTTGTTAAAATTAGTATATTTTGTTAAACAAATTTAGATCAGCTTGGGATAACATTTAAGCTTGATACGCCTATTTTTGTAACTTTGTTTTTGGATCTCAAATGAGATGAAGTTAACATGGATTATAAAAGGTTGAATCCTGGACTTATCAAGGGGTTCGGATCTGGATTTGTGAAAACACTCAATTAATACTTCGTTGTTTCTATCAACCTTTTATGATAGATATACACAAAGTTTTATGTATACTTTTATTATCACTTCTTACTACTATTATTTTATCTCTAAATTTATCAATGTGATCTTACTTTTATGTAGATGTGCATTTTAAATTATAGGACTTGTTGATTGTCTAAACTTTGTCATAAATCATTGGTTACATAATAATTTTCACCTTTCCATAATTTTGTAGGAATTGTGACAATTCCTCATGTTTGATTTGTTTCATATTTGGATTAATTTAACTACTAGTCCCATTCAGTAATATTTGAGTTGGACAATTTATTTCTTTAATCACGAATTTGTTTTTCGTTAATAAAGTACAATTGTTTACTCATGTGTTATGCAATGTTTGAAGGATAATTGAATTTTTTTATACTAATCATGTGTAAATATGAAATAGTTAGTTGGTTTTATCAATGGCTAATTCAGTATAGTTGTCATTGAAACTTTAGAATTTCTTTAGTTTTATGCAATAACTTAATTGCACTATCTTTTGTTGGTATCAACCAATTTCAAACGATCTTATTAATTAATCTCGGTCGAGGAGTAGTTAATTTTCTTAGTTAATAGTAGATAAATGTATTTATTTTTATTCTCGAATATAAGTTTATCGTGACTAAATGACTCTTATCAATATTAGCTAGAGTTTTTTCTTGCTAATACCTTTATGATACCTGAGTGATTATTCTGTGTTTAAATATTATCGCAAGAATTTCAGTTTGTTTATAACAGTTGGTGTTTCACAATTTTATTTTTGTCTACAAATTAATTTAGTAAACCATTTGGGATCCCACAATTCACTTGTACATTCTACACTAAAGTAGGAGCTTGGTTTGATTTTATGTATATATTGTAGTGCATCAGTTTCTTTTTTGTATTTATTTTAGTTTAGTATTTCGGTTAGAAATAATCTCAGCTAACATAGCCGTAAAACTCGTCTGGGTTGGCCAATTTAACGACTTAGGGTAAATTAGATACGTTCAAATTGGTCCTATTCCTCCTAGTTGACGTTAGTGCATAAACAATGCGTCAACATAGTGCAAGTATTACTCAAGTTGACATCGATAACCATATGTTGATAAGACTCTAGTTGACGTTGATGGATAACCTTCGACTTTAGTTGATGTCACTATGACATCCATCATCAACAACAAACAATCCTTGATTGTTAGTGGACTCCAAGTTGTCTCCTAATAATAGTGGCTGCAAGGCTCTAAGTGGAAAAATATGATACAACCATGTTTATTAATATCAACAATAAATGGAAGCATCAAGAGACAAAGAACCATTTAAACAAGGTGGGGAATTTGTTAATTTGTAAGTTAGGAAACCATAAAGGAAGTTGTTAGGGTAATGAAGTCAACAATACAAAAAAATATTGGTCAGCATAAAGGGTGAATCAATGAAGAGAGGGGTCCATTCATCCAAACATAGAGTCTAGTAAGAACACTTATTGTGAACTTTTCTTAAAGTTTCAAAGTTGAGAATTGATGCAGGAGCGTCCTTGGCCTCGGGAGATCATGTTGATGTAATTGTAACTTTGGAATGTTTTCACTTGTATATCTTATGTATTGTACCCCGATTTTTATTCCAGGAAGTGGTTGAGTCATGTCATGCCCCGATGTTCCTATCGGGAGATTTAATAATGTAAACAAGTCATGTAAAGTCATTATGGATAACCCTCCTATTGATCAAGGGTTAAAGTCCCCACAGTTGTGGGGCCCTAGGGTTATTAGACTCTCCTAGAGAAGTCGGCCCTAGTGAGTTATTGTCAAGTTGGGAATTAGTATAAATAGAGAGTGAGCCTCTCTATTTAACATACATTCACTCACACTCAGTTGTAGTGCATAACTGAGAGAGAAGAAGTTGTTGGGACAAGAGAGAGAGAGACTACTGCTATCGGGAGATCATCTTACTATTTTTGGGGTTTTTCTTTTGGTGTTGATTCTATCTCTGAGGAATTTGCAGGGTTTTCTCCTTTATGGTTTCCCCGAGGAAAAACTTTTTGTTCATTGTCTCTTATGTTTGATTATTGTGCTTGTTATTCTCTCAGTTAAAGATCCTAAGATAATGCTAGCTTGAATGATAAAAATCTAATAGATCAGCATCAATCAAAAATATTTAAATTATGGACAGGTAGAATCTAGGATGAATCATGTGGTTGCAACTCTATGGTTATTGATCCATGGAATTTGAACCTTTCTATTACTCCATGTTGTAACTTCGTGTTGCAACTCCTTCATTGCTACTCCATGTGTGCCGAATAGAATGTTGTAACTCCACGCTACAACTTCATGTTGTAAATTTGCACTACAACTTTGCATTGTAACTCCACGTTGCAACTATGTGCTTCAAATCCTAAACTACTAGTCCATGAGTCACCTGAATATTTTGTGCCAAGAGGAATTTAGCCACAAAATAAGGGGAAACAAAAATGAAATGACCCAGTAGTAGAATGGTCGGGACTATCCTATTCCATAAGAGGGGAAATGAACTAATAAAGACACATTGTCAAAAGGTATTGTTATCTCCTAAATAAATTAGTCGTCAATAGGTCAGACTCATAAAATTTAGTTTTGCATAGTGATAATATTTTAGGGCACATCATGAAATATTTTTGTGTGTTTAATAAAGATGGAACGCCTTGTACTCTATTTTTTCATAAAAATCAAAGTTTAGCTTTCGGTGGCTTAGGTGAACATCTCAACTATTCATTAGCCACCGAAAATCCGAGCTTTCGGCAGCTTAAAAATTGGATCCAAGACTACCTTAACCACCGAAAGCTCATTGACTCTGTTTTCTAATAAAAATTTTGAAGATCAGCTTCCGGTGGCTTAGGTGAACATCTCGATGTTCATTAGCCACCAAAAAGCCCAGCTTTCGGCAGCTTAAAAATTGGATCCAAGACTACCTTAACCACCGAAAGCTCCAAAAGGGGAAAACGGTTAGTGCATCCGTCACAATCAGACACCGTCAGCATGGAAAGTGTTAGCATCAAGTCGTTAACCACTGAAAAGACAAGATCTGCAGTCAATCATGATTTGGTAGGAGGCGTCGTTTTGAAAGAAAGGTGACATATCTAAACCCTAACCCTGTCATCCCTACACCTATCCCAGGTCTGCGGTTTAACTATCATGAGCATCGTGTTTCCAGCTCCAATAATCGCGTTCCAAGCACTGTGTCAGTGCACGGGTCTCATCAAACTAGTCCATCATCTGGTTCAAGTCCCAATTGCCAAGTAAAAAACATCGAAGCCAGTGAAAACCCCTCCTTAATCCATTTCCCATTTTTTGCATGTGTTTTACTGAGCCAGGATTCTTGAACCCCCGCGCCATAATTGTCTTCCCCAAAGCTCAATTTTTCCAATTTGCAAGTACAGAATCAGTCTAAAGGATGAAAATAGGGGGACTTTCCCTAAGACAAGAGCTGGGTGACATTGGTTACATGGAAGCACATCCATAGGTATGTCATCTATTCAAGGATGCAGGCTGCTACAGATTTTGTGAAAAGGTTCAGGGATCTCATCAGCAAGTGGAAGAAGCATTTGCCCTCACATTTGATGGCTCAAAGGCAGTAATTGGCAAAGAGGAATTCTATGTGGATGAAGCTTTGGTAGCTAAAGTGACAGAGATCCCAAGGACTGGGGAAAACTAGTTCAAAACCACTATCACCAAGGATGTGGAATTCAGGTCTTACTTGAATCCTGAACAAGAACATTGTCTGGAAGAAGAGCATTCCCACAACCTGGATTGAGGAAAACTGGCAACACTTATTGAAGACAATCCTGGTCTATATAACTTGTGAGGGAAGGTATAATAGAGTAATGATATACCATTTTAAGTTAATGAACCATTTCACTGGCAGGAGACAACTGAACCTGCCTTTCTACCTACACAAGAGCTTGACCAAAATGGCTGATCAGGTGAAAGCCCAGCCCACCAAGATTGCAAGCAAGCTATCCCATCATGGCTTGATAAAGCTAATAGTCCTAGAATTGCTGCAAAGAAGGAACATAGCCTGGACATACTTCCTATTTTGGAATGAGTTTGACACAGAATTGCAGCCAGAGGACAAAAAGAATTCCCCTTCAAAAAGGTCTTCCACCCCCAGAACTGGAAAAAGGAAGAGGAGAGCCATCTCCCCAATTGCAGTTGGCCAGAACTCTCCAACTTTTAAGAAGGCCAAAAAGAACCTAGACTTCAGTAACATATCAGAGAAGGAGGAGGCTCCAGCACAAGGTAAAAATATCCTCAACCTGCCATACACCGATTCTGAGGATGAAGAGGAGCAGGGAGTTGAACTAACAAAGCAGGTTGCAGCAGAGCATGAGGAGCTTCCCTCACCTACACCAAGGGAGGATCTAGTTGAACAAGTGACAGGGGCTTCCTCTAGCAAACCTAGGTCCCAGAGAATCAACCAGCTATTAAGGCAAGTATATGAACTAGAGGTCCTAGAGAGAGAAATCAAAAGAACCAATTAAAGATTAACCAAAAGAAATACTAAATTGCATGACTCTCTTCTAGAAATGAGAGGGATGTATACCCTGCTGCAAAAAAGAAATCTGATATTTTTGAAGGAAAATGCCAGGATCGACAGGAAGATCAGGTTGTCAAGGTTGCAAATGAAGAATTCAAACCCTAAATCTCAAGCACACCTTGCGCTGGAAACCCTAGCAGAGGCAGCAATAAGCCTTCAGGATCCAGAGGCAGCCTATGATGCTGTTGCTATTCCAAACCCTATGCAAGTTGCAGAAATACCAGAGGGTTAGAATTGAAGCTGTAAAGCCTCAGGACAAAGGGTGATTAAAAGTTTGATTAAATTTTGAAGAAACAGAGCTTTCGATGGCTTAGGCGAACACCGCAGCTGTTCATTGGCCACCAAAAATAGAGCTTTCAGTAGCTTACAGACCCAAAAAAAAAAAATCTTAGCCACCGAAAGTGCAGAACCGTGCAGAAAGGCATAATTCCACACAGAAACGACTTTGGTTGATCCAAACACCTCATGGATGATTTATAAGGTTGAAAATTAATTAAAGGCACCAGTATCTTGGGTCTGTTCCAATTTTGAAGGTGCCAGCAAGGTGAAGTAAGGTCACAAACCCTACCTACTCTGACAAAGTGTGACTTGTCTGCCAGATAGAAAGTCCGAGTTCTAATTCAGTGTTCAATGCAGTTATTAAAGAGTTAAAGGAGTAAGAAAGTGTTGGATTTAGGTAGATTAGCACTTAAGTTAGGGTTTTTGACCTAATTTTTGCAAAACAGTTATGTTTATCTATTTTTAGTAAATTCAATCCAATTTTTAGGATCTGAAATAAGTTTTGTAAAGGCTATAAAGCATGTGATTAAGGTTGAATCAAAGGTTCGACTTCGGAGATTTTTAAACACTTATTGTATTCAAGCTTCTCATGTGCTTTGTCATTTAATACAAGCTCTTTTTCCATTATATGTTCAGCTTCCATCTTCTTTCTATTCTGTACTTGTGCTTGAATATTTCATTCATGTTTATTATGTTTACTTAATGCAAGATAATTGTCATCCTATCTCTCTGTGAGTTATTGGAATTACAAGTATCTTTTCCTTGTTATGATCAGCCATTTACATGTGAGTGCTTTATGTGTAAATCTACCAGCATAGTGAGTTCTTCATCTATTCACCTTTATTACAAACCTTCTGAACATTGATAGTTAGAATCCTTGTCTATTTGATTGAGTATTATGCATGTCTTGAGTGAGTGAGGTCTTATTGATCATCTAACTTGATCCATTGAGAAAACCATTAAAAATATTGAAGTTACCAGGCATACTCGAGTTGCAACCTAGAGGAGTTTTCTGTAGAGCGAACAAATTTCTGCCGTTGCCGGGGAGAAGAGATTGAAGCTCAGCTTCCCTTGGGGATGACATAGGCCCTACTTTGATGAAAGACAAAGTTAGGACACTGTTTGGGTTGTAATCATCTATCTAGTGACTCCATTGAACTAAGGTGTCTTCGAAAAGACCAAGTAATAGAGCAAATCCTTGAAGGCCACCAATAACACCTGTTTCAAATCCTGAAAATATTATAGGGAGAGGAAGAGTTTCACAAAGGCAAGCTTCCAGATCTGCAAGTGGAGCTGCATCAAGTACTTCCAGAGGTATTTCTCATGTTATATCAAATAGAACTCCTTTTGAATCTTCTTCTACTGAAGCATATAGTTCTCAGGAATTTATAAGTGAATCAGAGAATTTTAGGGTTGGGAATCTTCAAGCACTGTTGCTTGTGTAGATCCAATCCTTAGTGACTCCACTGAGGTAGATCTACCACACTGTACTTTCTTAGCTACTACCCACACCAGCAGCATCTCCTTCTACCCTTTCCATACCCACATCCAATATGGCTGCCCCTCTGACCAAAATGGAAAGGATCCTTGTTGCCAAATATGCCCCTCTAAATTTGCCTAACCCCCTTTCTGCTATGCCTACTAGAGATTATCTAAAATATATGCCTAAGTTTACTGGGGAGGGAGACTTTACAGTTGAGGAGCATTTAGAGGCATTCTACAGTTATGCTGAGAATATAAACATTGAACAAGAGGATGTGTGGACTAGGGTTTTTGTGCAAAGTCTATATGGTCAAGCTAGGAAATGGTTCAAAGAGTTACCTGCTGGATCAGTAGCTGGCATTGAAGCCCTAGATAACATATTTTTGAAGCATTGGGGAGAAAGAAGAGACCACCTTTACTATATCACGGAATTTAGCAATTTGAGGAGAGAGAATGGTGAGTCTATTTCAATTTTCACAAAAAGATTTAACAAAATGTTCAACAAGATCCCTGCTGAGATCAAGCCTACAGATACTTCATCCAAAATAACTTATGCCGATGCTTTTGATTTTGAGTTATCTCTTCTTCTCAGAGAAAGAATATCTGCTTCTTTGTCACTCATGCAAGATGTTTCTCTTGAGTTTGAGTCTAATATCGTTGCATCTCAGAAGGGTAAGGGAAAAATGGACAGGAAGAAGCAATCCTCAGATCCTTTAGGGGCTTCCTCATCAGAGAATAAAATAGAGAAAATGGCCAAAATGTTGGACAGTTTAACAGCTAAAATGTCTAGACTTAAATACCGAGGGAAAATACCTATGAGAGGTAAAGGGCCAAATGATTTTGCTCCCAGAAACCCTAATTTTGTCCCTTATAGAGGAAATAACCCACCAGCTCATATCCTTCAAAGGGATAGAAATCAAGCTGAGGATCAAAGAATTAGAGATCCTTTTCAAAATGTTGTGCTAGAAGAAGAACAAGAGTTTTCTCAGGAAGAAGGAGATGCAAAAGGCAATATCAATTGCATGGAAGATGAAGTTGACAGAACTTGAAAATTAATTAAAGGCACCAGTATCTTGGGTCTGTTCCAGTTTTGAAGGTGCCAGTGAGGTGAAGTAAGGTCACAAACCCTACCTTCTCTGACAAAGTGTGACTTTTCTGCTAGATAGCAAGTCCGAGTTCTAATTCAATGTTCACTGCAGTTATTAAAGAGTTCGAGGAGTAAGAAAGTGTTGGAGTTAGGTATATTAGCACTTAAGTTAGGGTTTTTGACCTAATTTTTGCAAAACAGTTATGTTTATCTATTTTAGTAAATTCGATCCAATTTTTTAGGATCTGAAATAAATTTTGTAAAGGCTATAAATCCTATGACTAAGGTTGAAGCAAAGGTTCGACTTCGGAGATTTTTAAACACTTATTGTATTCAAGCTTCTCATGTGCTTTGTCATTTAATACAAGCTCTTTTGCCATTATATGTTCATCTTCCATCTTCTTCCTATTATGTACTTGTGCTTGAATATTTCATTCATGTTTATTCTATTTACTTAATGCAAGATAGTTGTCATCCTATCTCTGTGTGAGTTATTGGAATTACAAGTATCTTTTCCTTGTTATGATCAGTGGTTTACATGTGAGTGCTTTATGTGTGAATCTGCCAGCATATTGAGTTCTTCATCTATTCACCTTTATTACAAACCTTCTGAACATTGATAGTTAGAAGCCTTGTCTATTTGATTGAGTATTATGCATGTCTTGAGTGAGTGAGGTCTTATTAATCATCTGACTTGGTCCTTTGAGAAAACCATTAAAAATATTGAAGTTACCAGGCATCCTCAAGTTGCAACCTAAAGGAGTTTCCTGGAGAGCTAACAGGTAGAAATGAATATATGCAAAGGGTTCATGCTAGAGAGAGGTTCACGCTCCAAAAATGGTTTCCTTCTCCAAATCGAAATTGAGACTCCAGATTGGACCAGTTTTCTCTCAAGGAAGAGGGGTTTCAATTCTGTGCGCTTCAGATCGTCTACAAAAGAAAATTAAATGGGGGGGGATTATATTAACAATGAGTAGGGCGCGCATATGTTTTTGGCACCAACCTAGTGAAGAAATCCCGTGAGAAATTTAACCACCATTGTAAAGTCGTAGGAGACCAAGACCCTCAAAAATTTTCTATCTCTAAGTAGTTATGAAATTAATGAAAAGAAGGAAAGGGTGCATGCCCTATTATTATTCTCCTAATTGATTTAAATTTTTCCTCTCTGTATTATTTGAATTTGTATTTGAAATACATTATATAGCATAAGGATGTGTTTGTACACTGTGCACTCTAACACACTGAGCATAGTCCTATATGTGTTAGGTATGTTGTAGTTTTATCCCTCTTCGTCAAGTGGTATCAAAGTCGAGTTTCAGCTCTGAGTTGAGAAGACTATAGAGATAACAAAATGGAGTTTCAACTTTAGCTAAAAATAATTGCAGAGATACAAAATATCTATTTAGTGTCATGAAATTGGTTCTAAGGGATTTGTTCTTAGTATATATTTTGGTTGCACGATACCTGAGTATAAGGTGTTTCAGCAAGTGTGATTGTTGGAAGTGGAGCTCGTGGGAGATAGTGTTTGTGAGATGGGTTAGTAATTGGTATTCCATATTTAAGACTATCAGGTGAGTTACATGGAGACAACCACAAAGAGGAATGGGCCAAAAAGGAGTGAGGAACCAAGGAAATGGGGAATCAATGAACCATGGGAATTAATAGTCAATAATGAATACTCGTGCAGAAGTTTTGTAGGAGGCATAACGATGTTTTGGTAATTTAGAGTTTCCAAGAAATGTGCCACGAGGAGGAAACATCTATGAAATTAATAGAGGTGTTGCTTGACAAAGAGAAAGTGAAGAAAAGTTTGCAAGAGGAAAAGGTTGTGGAGAGAGGATATTTCTTGTGTTGTGGAAAAATGGGAGCACATAAAAGAAACGCTAACAAAAAAAAGTCTAAGGATAGAGGTGAAATAAAAATGATCACTACAACAAATTTGACTTTTAGGGGGGGTTGTCTTCAAAGTCACTTTTGGGGGAATTTTAGCTTTGGAGGAGGACTTTACAAAACTTCCCCCAATAGCACTGGCGCTAAGATTTTGGAATTGTAGGGGTATTTTTGGAAGAGATCAAAACCACCCCTAAAATCTACTTTTGGGGACAATTCTAAACCCCACCCCCCAAAAAAAATGAATTTTAGGGGCGGTTCTAAACCCCCCTCATAGACACCTATGGGGGCAGTTCCAAACCCCCCTATAAGTACTTATTACAAACCTTTGGGGAAGGTTACAAACTCCCCTTGTAGGTGGCTATGAGGGTGGTTTCAAACCCTCCTAGGTGCCTATGGGGGCAGTTCTAACCCCCCCTTAAAACTCCATCTCACAAACATTTGGGGACGGTCTTAAAAAAATCGTACCCAATATATCTTGTGCTGAAATTTGGACTTTTAGGGGTGGTTTTGGAAGAGATAAAAACCATCCCTAAAAGTGACTTTTGGGGGCAGTTCTNTATAAGGGCGGTTTAAAACCCCCCTAAAACTCCATCTTACAAACCTTTGGGGAATTTATGAACCCCCCTCATATAAACCTACAGGTGGGTTTTGAACCCCCCTCATAGCAACATACAAAGACGGTTTGAAACCCCCCTATAGCCATAATAATTCTTAATAAAATTATTTTATTAAAAAACCAATATTGTGATACATTGGGGAATGGAGGAATCAAACCACCAACCTCTTGCTTGATAAAGAAGACGCTCTCCCATTGAGCTAGAACACTTTAAGAGTTGGGGAAAGGAGCAATAATAATGCCTAGATTGCATCATTTATGATTATAAGAAACGACAATAAATCTAAATACAACCATGCTTAAAATCCAATTCATATTTCCAAAAACGGTCATGCTTAAAATCCAATTTACTTTTCCCAAGAATATTGTTGCATATGTATCTCTATTAAACAATTATGCAAGGGTTGGTAGATGGGATGATGTAAAGAATAGTTTGCATACATTTGTTGTTGGGGATAGGCCACAATTTCAAGCATAAAAATATATATATGCATTGTTTGAAAGTTAGTATAGATGGATGAATAGAGTGGGGTATGTGCCTAATACAAATTTTGTAGCACATGATATGGAGTAGAATTCTAAGAAAAACACATTCTACCATCACAATGAGATTTTACCATTTATTTTAGACTTATGACGCTTAAATCTAGTGAAGAGTAGAAAACGTGATACTAAGGCCTCAATTTCCAATTTTAAGTTGAAAATTATGGAGATGGATGCTTTAGTGTCAACCCTTTCCAACTTGATGGGAAAAATTACTAGCTTCATGGGATTCCTGGTACAACAAATTATTCCATCTAGACCTCGCCTATGCTAGATATGCAAAAGAACTAATGGAAGATCTTGGTACTAAAACCAAAGTTAAGTCAATGGCAAGTAAAACAATGAGTTTTTCAAATTCTCTATAGTTAATTATTGTTTTGCTAATATATTCGTCTCTTAGGAGAGTTTGTTAGACAAAATTCTTGCCACCTCTAACTTAGATGAACTTTATCATTTTTGTCTAAATATCTAGCATAAATGGAAGCCATCTCACCCAAGATCGAAATTTCTATTTTGAACGATGTATTGAACAATTTTTATGTAGGCCACAGTGAATTTTTTCGAAGTATATGTAATCATTGTTGTTGTGAAAAGAAATATTAAAGACTATAAATATGATAAAATTTAGTGAATTAAATTTATTAAGAAACAATATAATTAAATATTCATTTAGTATATAATATATTAAACCATCAAAAGTATAAAAATTAAAAATTGGAGACTCCCAAAAATGTATATTTACAAATATTAGAGAAAAACAAGTGCATGAAATCAATATATTTGGCTTACCTCCTCTATTCGCAATAAGGTGAAACAACTTTATGAGTTCCCTTTCGGGCGGTACAACCAGCATGGTGAACATATGTCTTTGCATGTGAAGGAAATCCATATTTAACAACATTCATCACACCTTCCACATCCATCCCACAAGTCATTGCATCGGGAGAAACTAGCACTTCAAAATCTCCAGCCCTAAATGCATTCAATGCTTTACTACATTCATCAAATCAATCAGATAATCACTAAGTTCAAAGTGTTTTTCTTGAAATAATAATAATAATAACCTAAGTTAGCAAATATTTATCAATATTGAAAGAACTCAATTATCATTACTTTTTTTATATCATATATTGTGTTCACTGATTAAAAAAACTCACATTCCACTTTGTTCATTTAAATCATAATTGTATAATGCAAAAATTGATGAGTTACCAATGATGTAAACCAACAAAACTATTACACCATGCTTACAAACAAAATTGCATCATAAACCATGACAACATATAACCATGTCTTACTGACAAATACATTTACCTTCGTGAAGATTGATGTTGTAAGCTCGAATACTCAGTTATCCTTGAGGACAACCCTTTGAAACAGTTCAATAAGGTGCATAACCTATGGTTAGAAATGATAGAACATGTGAAAACCATGGTATGATCCCCTTTCAAGAGCTGCAGCAGTGCCACTAAATACAATGGTTTCAACTTTCAGGTAGGGCTCACAAATATGCCATAAAACAAGCAATCAATGATGAAATTCCACTGCAATTAAGATTACTCAATACAAAAATCCATGCTTTGGTGGTTTCAACCTTGACATACATATCCACCATAACCTAAAAATCAATAAAAAAACAATAATATGTTGCAGCTAATGTTATTACTAAATAGTTGAAATTGTTTCATGGAAGCATACTTACTGAATAGTTATTTTTGGGAGAGGGGTCTCGCTTTGAAAACTACAATACACATGGTTTGAAAATACACATACCTTACCAATGTAAAAAATTTCATTTGCTAAGGAAGCTTGTAACGTTTTTTTCTCCAATTGAAGCCAAGAACAAGGGTTGATGGAGAGCAAGCTAAGAGAGTTTGCTAAGATCTCTAGATAGTGTAGCGGATAAAATCATCTTCATAAATCTTGGATCTAGTTTAGCTTTGAAACCTATATCAAGAGAACTACAGTAAAGAAGGTACCACAACCAATGTCCATAACTAGAATCAAATCCATAAACATACTTTCAGAATGTAAATGGAAAAAAAAATTATTATGAATAACATGAGCAAGTTCTTACTCTCTTCTGAAAGTTTTTATGGCACCCAACCTAACAAACACTCAGCTCCAATTTGCTCCACCATTTTCACGGTGATTTGAATTTGTTCTATTGAGTACATTAGGTAGCCATTACTGATACGCTTCTCTAAGTAGCATATCGATTTCATCAACAACCTACAAATTTCACAAGTATGTAGCTATCAAGTTTTAAGAAGATAGCATGTATTTTGTTTTCTTGAAGAAATTTTAACCTATCAATAGTCAATTTTTCCAAGGGAAATACCAAACATATAAGGGGATACTAAAATTCCCTCTAAACACAATCTGCAAGCAAGAAAATGCAATCAACAAAACATCATGACAAATTTAAATTGCTAAATGGCCAGGATATTCTTATAAAATAATATCCAGTGACACCTTATATTAGATTATAATGTCCTCGAGGTAGGAAATAAAATGACACTAACATCTTATGATAGTTGAAACAAAACCCGAATTTAGGAGGTGCTACTTACAACCATTTAGCATAGTTTAGATAATACCCTAATGCAATATACAAATGTATATGGAACTTCACTACCTTGATCATCCTAAGATATATTGCCTTAATAAGCTAAGAACCTAAGCATTTATTGCATCGGTGAGCTCAAATTATCTTGGTTCCATTATTTGGTTGGATTAATGCAACATCAAACAAAAGTAAGCAATTGTCATTAGGAAAATAACCTGCAGGAAAATATAACTCAATAATATATTATCCTAATAGTAATAAGCTAATATGAATAGTCGAAAGGGCTATAACTCATTCAATGATTTTATTAAAAAAGTGTTGTGTTAATCCACATGAAGTTACAAGTTTGGTTTAAAAATAACAATGAGATAAAGTTAATTAAGAATCAATATATGTGCAAGAAACTTAAATGAATAAGAGAAAGAAGAACAACATAACATCATTCACAAGAGATCGGGGATTGTCATTGAAGATCTTACTCAATTCATAGTCTTCTTCCATGCTATCAACAAATATTGAGGGATGATGCACAGCATTCAATGATGTTACCTCCACCAATGATGAAAGTTTTTTTTTAAATTGGGAATTGCTCATTATATGCAGAAGGGTCCACATACCCAAATGGATTTGGAACACAATTGTTCACTTGACTAATTAGGACTTCCTAATGTCTCATTCATAATGATGTCCTTAATACATAGGCATAAAATACCCCAATTAAGGCATAATTGTTAGTCTAGGATGACAAATTCTTAGTCCATCCCAAATCTCCATATTCTGATTAGTCTATTGTTGAATATTGGTCTTCCAATCTGTTGTAGGTTTGATATTATTATATAGTGCTTGGTGTTTTGTTAGTAGGTCTAAGTATGTCCCTTTATTGTTGTTATGAGATATGTCTTTTTCCAAAATTCATCTCAAACATATCTAACCTTTTATCCACACCTAATTCTTCCAAACTACTTGCATATTTTAATGTCTTAGATTATCAACTGGTGCTATAGAGTTTGGTGGTGTATAATGTGTAGTAGAATATGCTACAAATACTATTGTATATACCAAGAATTAGGCCCTAAAAGGATTCCTTTGATTTCTTAGTGTAATGAGGTCTGTTATCAAATTTTGTTGATCAAACATTACCAAAATATGCTTGAAACACAAACAACCACGATGAACTTGATAGATGTGGATATGTGCCAGCTTGAAGGGATAATATGACAATTGTGTTGATTTTCTGATGTTTTTTTTCTTAATTGGAGGCAGAAAAAGTTGATGTTATGTCTACTGCTTCTAAAGTTGTATATGTGCCTGGGGATAACAGAAGAGATCTCACTTCTAAAATTTTACCTAATCTTGGAAGCCTACTTGTAAAACATTTTCAAAATTTGAGAGGGAAGTTCAAGAAGCCAAAAAAATATAAAAATCTATAAAATATGAAGACATTACAAACATAAGAGAGTTGTAAGACCAAGATGGAAGTATGTTTGAAAACTGAACAAAGGATAACTCTTTTGAAACAAACACATGATATTGGAAGAACCTTTGTAAAGAATGTTGAACTAATGATCTGTGTGCCAGGAAAACCAACAAAGCTAACATAATCAAAATAATAGGATGCAAAAAAATTGGATCCAATCTTGTTTGAAAAAATCCATGTGTCAGAAAGAGAATAGTTAACTACCACGGGAGAAAAATGTAGAAAGTTGACTTAGTAGAAATCGGGATTGTCCAAGAAGAAAGAAAGGAAATTTATGTGAATCGTGATATTGACTCTAAAAAGGATAAAGAGAATAGAGAAATGAATGTATATTCAGCTGACAATAAGAAACTTGAAATAAAAAATCAAATTGATATTTTTAATACCAACAACATAGAGAAATTTCAAAAGTCTAATGTTTGCCTCTACAATGTCTAGTAGGGACCTCAACACTATTGCAGCGAAGTTTACACAAGATATTCTTGCAGTGAAAAATGCCTTAGATGTTGGGGAGCAAGCGCAAGGAAATCAAAACCACCATAATCAAAATAGTAAGGAAGACCCTGATAAGATTTGGTCAAGCACATCTCAAAACTTGATAAAGAGAAGTTGGAAGCAACAACATTGTCAAATAAAGCATCTACTAGTATGCAAAGAAGGAAACAACACCATTATATGAAGGATGAAGATAGTTTAGATAAAGTCTTAATCAAGCATATATCAAATCTAGAGAAGGAAAAAATGGCAACATCATCATTGACAACAAATTCATTTCAGAATGTAGATAGAAAATATCACTTGCAAGATACAGTTGAGGAGAGGTTGGACAAGGTATTGGTCAAGCATATATCAAAACTAGAGAAGGATAAACTGGTGGCATTAGCATCATAAAAATAATCATTTTTGAGGGTGCAAAGAAGTAAAAACCATTGTGATGGGAAGGATGGAGAGATTTTAGATAATGTCTCAGTGAAACATGTCTCTAAGCTAGAAAGAGAAAAAATGAAGCAATGCAAGAAGTATAAGAGAGGGTACTAAAAAAACCAACATGAGTGTTATGGGAAGAATGAAGATAGTTTAGATAAATTTTTGGGCAAGCGTGTATCTAGACTAGAGATGGAAAAAATTGGCAGGAGCAAAAGATTCATTTCACTGGGTACAAAAAAACCAACATGAGTGTGATGGGAAGAATGAATATATTTTAGATAATATTTTGGTCAAGTGTGTCTCTAGAATGGGGAGGGAGAAAAAAATGGCAGCAAGACAAGAGGAATTGCAAATGGTAAAAAGGAATCAATGCCAAAGTGATTAGGGTAGTATTAAGGGTTTAGATAAGATCTTGGCCAAGCATCTCTATCAACTTGAGAAGGAGAAACAAAGAGCATCAAAAAAAGGTTCTAAAATTCTTCCATGGAGTTCAATGTCTCAATCTAGGGTAGGTTCTTTGACTCAAGTACAAGTATAGTCAACCCAATTGCAATCAGACAAACTGAACATACCAATATTTCATTGTATTTTATTGGATAGGATCAAGTAGTTCAACTCTCTCAACGTGATCCATGTGGTCCCATGGTTGAACATATGTCAAGGATAGAGATTGAGGTTCAATAGTTTGTTCTTGATTGCTATTTAGTTTGAAGCAACATTATCAAAGAATGGAGATATGGAGAGTTTCTGAAGAAGTCAATCCATGTTGGCAGCAAACACTTTAACACAATGACTTGTCACATCAACAATTGTAACATAGATTTATCCAGAACATCAATAAAGCTCATCCATGTATCCTAATGACATGATGCAAAGAATCATAGTAGGTATACTATGAGATTCAATTTATAGAATATTTGTAAATCAATGTTCCTCAAACCAAGCTATGAAGAGATTCCAATTTTGAAAATACAACTTTCATGTTGTTAACTTCGTATACAGATACACAGAGAAGTGAAAAAATCAAAAGTAACTGTCAAGAACCATGTTCTCTGCATATAACCCAAAATATTATGAAGTTTGGTAAGGGATCAATGTCATTGCTTCAATTTAACCATATGGGATGTTTAGTTATGGAACAACATGATTTGCCAATGTGGAAAGGTGGGAATTTATGCTTTGGAATTTAGACCAATTAAGCTTTTCAAATTGGGGACGTGTTGCACATAGCACCCCGCCATATCAATAATCATTTATCAAAAAGATAAAAAATAAATAGTAGGAATGAATATTCTTTTGTCCATTATTAGATGCATAAATTATTGTCCAAATTCTCACAGCCATAGCAGCTTCAAAACACCTTTCATACATTCATTTTCCAGGTAGTAAGTTGGAGGTAAGAGTCACAGGCCAACATGAACTACCCTTCACTTATGATGTTGGAGACTTGTAGTGGATAAATGAGAAGAAATATTGAAAGCGATCTTTGAGCAGGGGTATTGTACCAGGTAGTATAACCAAAAAAACATGTTGTTTATTGTAAAGATAGCTTTCCAAGGAAAATTTCATAAAGAAAATCAAGACAAATAAAGGACCTAAATAAAAATATTTCCAAGGAAGATGATCCAATGGAAATTGCTACCAAAATTATTGATGATGCATTTATCCTATTGGAGATAAGCAATGCTTTTTCCTTGTCTATTGTTTTGATTTGAATTTGCTGCATATAGCTCAAACATTCCCATACTAAGGAAGAAACTACTCATCTCGCTAATCAAAGGTGAAACATTATCCTGATCCATTCCCTATGGATCCACTCTCACTTTGGTTCATCCCACCTGAATGGCATGTTCAAAATGCTTGATGCCAAGTGAAAGTCCCAGGGAATTTGAAATAATAGATACCCCTCAGACTTGACGTCTAATATGAAGGAAGTCCATATTATGAGGTGCATCCCCTTGGGGAGTGTTCTGAAAGCACTTTCAAAAATAAAGGTGAAAGGTTCAATTATCTAATTGATTATCCACATAATGGCTTATCATTTGGAAGTGGAAATAGTAGATAAGACAACTTTCCTTTACAAAATCATTGCAAAATTGAACCGAAACCTTTTCAATCCGTTTTATAAGAATAGCCTTGCTTCTCAATAAGGTGTTGGTTTGAACATCCTATTTTGTAATTAATGAGTTAAGATGAGATGGACCCATGTACATGCTTTGGCCTCCATCCTAGAGCCATTGGGGTTGTCAGCTAAATAACCTTTACATAACAACTAATGCTCTAAATGGACTTAATCATATCAACATAAGGTGAAGAAGAGTCTATAAAAGAATGATGGTGCATCTAAATATCAGGAAACCCACCAAGTGTTCAATGCTTAGGTCAGAATCCAACGATTATGGAGACCCAACTTGAGCATAGCTTCGTATCTTTATGTTGGTTTGTTGTATTTCACTGCTTGGAAATTATGTTAAATAGTTTAGTTTGAACACCTATATATTTGAAAACGATGTTGTGAAGGTGGATATACTTTGCAAGGACTCTATTTGTGTTGTTAAGGAAAGTTTCCTTTCCATGCCAAGTTCCAACACGATTCTTATGAATTGACTCTCAAGAATAAGTAGGATATTCTCGAATAGAACTCAAGGATCTCTTCATTGATTTGCAAGACAGTGATCTCAATGTTCATGAACATCTCGGTGACAAAGGAGGAGCGAAATGGGTCAATGATTTGTTAGGGCGCTCATGTGCACACCATTATGTGATTAACAAAGGCAATAAATTATTTCATGTAGGGGAAAATAAGAAACAAGAAAAATTTATACATTCAAGAGAAATGACTATGCACTTTTAGTTCAATGTATGCCCCATTGAATAATCATGGAGATTTACTTCTTTTTTCATGTGTCTTATGAATGTCAACACTACAGGTAAAAATATTGGCATACAACACTTGTTTTGACCTTGGTTTGAAGTTTGAGGTATTGAACCCCCTCCTCGCATGAATGAGACATCAAGACAAAGGGAAAAAAGAATAATTGTTACAGAAATTGGACACAGATGTTCAAAATGAAACAACATAATAACAAACTCTCATTCTCATTAAGTATTACAGCCATTTATTTATGTGCATTTTCATTTCTTTCAAGTTTCTATACGATCATGGCCATGGTTCAATGTGGGTCTAAATTTTAATTTATGGGTGTGAATATTTCTTTGGCTATGCTAGAAATGTAATTTTCATCAAGCTACAACTATCAATAAATTTTTTAGTCACTCGTGGACAACTATCAAGTGAGAAAATAATTTCTTAGTAAAAATAACTCATAATTGTCAATGTTCCATGGAAGCATATCCCGTGCATCCTAGGGATGGGGAGCATCCCCTACATAATAGGATCATATCAAGGACACCTTTGTATCATCCCCTACAAATGGTAAAGTTGGTATATAACCCAATCCCAAAGGAATATGCAGTAACAAAGATAATATATCTCACTAGCCCAAGCTCTTGTTTGATGAACGTGAGAATAACTGATAAACCCATAATTTATTTTAACAACCCAAGTACTTGAGACTACAAATTCCAATAAAAGAATAGATTTATTCCCTCTGTGCAAGGTATTTTTGTTCTTGTTTTATATTATTATTGGCAACATATGGCGTTTCTTGTATCCCTTTATGATCCATCATTCAAATTATCCAACCTATTATTGGGAAAACATAGAACATAATAAGCAAGAAATAAACTCTAAAACAAATGTAGATTACCTGGCCTAAGAATGAAACGGGAGTTGCACATAATTTGAATGAAAATCAACTGACTCCCAACTTTGAAAACTAGATGATTACTGACAGTTAACAATGTTTGCAGACTGTTGGTTGTGGTGTTAATAGGGTTATTTCTAAATATTTTGATGTATAGAGAGAAATGAAATGTATCAGGATCCCAATACTCAATTCAAGAGGAAAACAAGGAAATTGTATGTAATGTCCCTTTTTGGAATTTTTGGAGAAATGCACAAATTGGGAAAAAATCGAGCTTAACTAGTCATGACTCTCTAGGGTTCCAACTTTCACCAAATGGTCCCGAATTTGAAATGAGGTGGTATGGTGAGACTTAAAACATCCCAAGTTGGTTTATCGATAATTTTTATCATACTTTAGACCTCTGCAACCTTGTTTGAGGCTGATAACAAAAAGGCCAAAAATTAGTAGGAAATTGTGATGAAATCCCCCCTAGGGTGTAGGCCAACTGGGATTTCCAAATCATGTACAAACCTCCCAAATTTGTAAGAAGAGTATGGGAAATGATAGAAAAACCCATGGAATTTCATTAACAATGGTTATTATTTCTGAAAACGGGTTATAGATTCCACATTTGTTTGATAACTTCCAGTGAAATGGCTTTTGGGGAAATTACATAACTAGCTCGACTTTGACATATGAAAGGTAGAGTTAAAGGACCAGATAAGGATGTGATATATAGGTACCATATACATAATACAAATGGATTCCAAAATAGTATTAAACACCATATAAATCCCTTCGCACAAGTCTAGTATACGACTCATTCAGTATGGGAGTCAAATACCTGAAAAGTAGTGAATTAGTAGCATGGAATTGCAAGAGTTTCACAGATGGATTTCTTGGATTTCGACCCACAGAGCATAGGTACATGAAATTACAGAGTAACACATCATATATGGATGTAAAAAAATCATCAAAATCATAGAATATCTCTCATACAAATATGGTATAAAACTACTTCATATTGAAGCCAAAATCCATGAAGACTAGTGATACAAGGGCATGAGTATGCAAGCTTTTCATACATGTATTTATGTTATTTCAAATTAAATTTCATGTGGACATCATATTACAGAGACATTCATCATATATTTATTCCCCATCATCCTAAAACTCATATAAATGTCCTCATACAAATCTAATATAAAGCTACTTCAATATTGAAGCCAAATCCATGAAAACTAGTTTTTCAAGAGCATGGGGAATGCGATCCTTTCATACAAGTATTTATGATATTTCGAATTACATAGAATATGGAGATGATATTACAGAGCCATACATCCTAAATCAAATCTTTTCCATCAACTATCCTCAGCAAGGTGCAAGAATCACTCCAACAAGTGCGCCATCAAATGAGAGTGTGGGGGAATTGAGAAGAAGGAATGAGAGAATGGAGAGATAGATGAGAATTCGAATGTATGGACCTTAAACATGAAAATAAAACACCTTAATTAATCCCCCATGATATTTCTGAATGGCCTCTCCATCAACCAGTTTGGAAAGGAATCCAACTCCCTCGAAATTGGTTCACAAGCAGGGAGAGTGAACACTCACCGTGCAATGGACGAGAAAAAGCTCTCCAAAATGTGAAAGGCCAATTAACAAATGATAAAAATATATTATCATTCCTCATGAAATACTTTTATTAACTTCATTGAGGCTTCCTAAGGTCAAATTTCCCTTCATGAGCTTCCTCCAACTCATCTTAGTGGTTTAGTAACTCTCATGACACTTGTCTTCCTCTTCATGCTCCAATTCTTTCCCCAGTTGGAATGGCTGCCTATAACTCCCAAATTCGACCTCTTGGTGGCTATTTTTATCCCTGACATGTCATATTTGTGATATTTCAGCAATCAGGTCTGAATTTTTCATACTTGTCATAGAATATTCCATGATTTGTTGTCATAGAGTGCATAGAATCTCCTTCCAAGTGGCACACCTTGTCTTCTAGTTGCTTCCTCTTCCATGGGAGTGACCCTCCTATAAGAATTCGAATTCCTTGGCTCATTATATGATATTTGACACAACATAACCATCCAATAATGTTACATTACCCATTTGTTCGAATTTGGATGAATATCATGCCAAGTGTGCAGGGAATCTAGTCACCCAAAGGCTCCACAAGCTTCCAAGTGTATTCATGAACTCATTCCACCTTATTTTCTTAGAATTTATAATTTATGTGATCCAATTAAACGTGAATATGGTAAACTAAAGTCCTTTTGGGTCCCTTATCCCCTTATTACAAAATCTATGTCTCCATCTCAACCTAGGGAACTAGTAGGTTGGTGAAACATTATTTGCAAATAGTGTTATTTGGAAATTATTTAATTGGGGACATGACACTGTAATTGAGGTAAAGGTTAATGATAAGGGAGATGTCCCCCCCAAACCTTGTAAAAATGTGGCGTATTCAAACCAACAATGTCCAAGGACAAACAGACAGGATCAACATGGTGCTAGTACTAAAGTTGTTGGAAAAACAATTACATTTAATTCAACAACGAAAATTACATCTATGTCTTTTGATTCAGGAAATTATGGGCATAATGAGAGAAGTTATGATTAAATATTATATTTGTCTGTATCTCAAATATCCAACTTAGAAGAATAAAAAAGTGTTGTTTCTAAAAATTAGCACTCCTATAGTTTCTCTTTTATAGGAAGTGAGACTACCATTAGTGATGTTTTCCCTTCTGGACATAGTACTGGTCCTAAAAGTGAAGATAATGCAATATCAAGGTCAACATGCTCATTTGGGATAGTTGAAAATGAAGAGGGTTATGACGGAGTAATGTCAAATGCATCTAAAAGTAGTCCACTAGTTTTAGATGTCATAATTATGAAAGTAGTGATGAAAAGTATGATTCCTTATCAGATATTCAAGACTCCCTTACAATATATGATTTTTAAGAGAAAAAAATTAATCAAACTACCAAGAAATTTGAAGCTATTAATGGGGTCAATCAGTCACCACTTGTAAAGTCAAACTATTATCCACAAGCCTCACCAATGAGGCTTCTTTATGACATGAAGCTTACATGGAGTAGGTGTGCAAAGGCCTTAGAAAATGCTCCAATGAATAATAATGCTAGAATTCGAGCTCGGAAATTGTATCTAGTTTTGAACCCTGTTAAGAAGTTGTCTTAATGGAAAGCATTTAAAAAAAAATCTAAGACTAATGCTTTTGGAAATTCTAAGGCGTTCTATGAAAATGAAAAATATGGGTAGAATATATGGGTATGCTAGAGAACTAATCCAAAGTGGATATGTACACAAAATCTGCACCCACCTAAAAACAAAGAGTTGAAATTGTCCCCAAAATTCCTTATGCCAGTTCAATTTCCACGTTGGTTTTTACAACCAATGAAAATATCCAGTTGGTACCTATGTTGGAACAAAAGAAAAGTGACCAAATGTTAGAAGTAAAGGAAGAATCCAGGAAACTGAGAAAATTGATTCCCACAATGTTGAGCTAGTTTTCAAAGGACCTAAAATTCTTGCTTCAAAAAATAGAACCAACTCACATGTCATGTCTGGGGAAGTTCCACCTACAAATGGAGTCTATGCAAGATGATATCCTTTCACACTAAATAAAACTCACTAGAAAGATGGAGCTTATGCAAGATGTAAGATGCTATAAATGTGGCTCCCACTAGCCTCTCCAAGTGGTCAACTATGCTCGCTTTTACAACTTTTTCCACCTCTTTATACATCCTCTAATAATCCCTTTAGCTGCATTTGGACATTTCCACTATTAATACTTTTTTGTATTTTTTGTTCTTAATATTGTTTTTATTCAAGGCATCATAATCCTCCTCATGTAGCAGGAGGATATCATGCCATGTATCTTGAACAAAAGTTATGGAGAGGATGAAAAGGGAATTGTTGTACAAGACAAGAGTTTGGACCTCCCCTTCAAGTTCTTTGGAACAACAATTTCAACGTTGATCTCTACACAAGGAAACTTCAACAAAGTAAGATTATTTCATAGTTCCTTACTTTAGCTTAGGATCAATCAATTTTTTTACATCGTCATAAGTTTGCATGGGTATTGAATATGGGAAGATACCTTAGATCATATGAACAAAGAATACCTACTAACTACTCCTAATTTGAATTAAGGATCGGCAATATGGAACTTAATTAGACATATAATAAATATAATTGAAATCCTTGTGGGAATATTCCTCACTCTTAGATAGACTGGGGTATCTATTTTAGAGGAACCCTCTCAAAAATACTAATGCGACAAGTTATTATTATTAGTTAGAAATATAATTTGGCCCCTTTAAAGAGATACACTAGAAAAAAATAGAGGATATTGGTCTTCCAATTAGGAGGAAATCTAGAGAGCATGTCTCATTTGTCAGTAATTTTATAATATCTATGAGAAGAGATCAGAACAAGCTAAAATTGAAGGGATCAAATATGGAACTTGTTATGTTAAGTACGCCTATAAATATAACTTATGAAAGGAGAGGGAGGATAACCCCAACATCACTTGGAGTAAGGTCTGGTGTGAGGATAGATTGCCAAAAGCAAACGAATTCTTATGGTTGTCCACACAAATAAAAAATTCTAACCTAGACCAATAGAGAAAGAGTAAATCTAGGCCCCTCTCAATATTCCCTTTACAAGGAGAATAAATAGATAGCAGGTCATCTTTTGATGAATTGTACTTTCTCTTGGCTATATGGAATTATTTTTTGAATAAAGTTGGTTTGATTTGGTGTCTTCGGCATCCCTTCCAAAACTACATTAGAATTAACACATGACCTGACAACCTCTAAATATCAAGGCAATATAGAGCATGCAACCTGCTGTGACATCATTGCAAGTATGGTTGGGGAGAAACCAAACAAACCTCAGAAAACAATGCCTTCCTTGGGATATATTAGCAATTAAAATATAGGAAGCAATGTTGCAATCTATAATAGCAAAATCGATTTGATGATAATCTTCCAACATATGAATTCAATTTTTTGAAAATTTTGAAGTTGAGGGCTTACAACTACACATTAGGTAGAAAGTGATAAAGAAAGATAGGGCTAAGGAGATATGGGACACAACCTTGGGAAGCATGCTCAAATTAAATTTTGATGAAGCTCCCAAGGGGAATCCTTGCATGCCACGATGGGGAGAGTTGCTAAGATACAAAGAAGGTAAGCTACAATTCTTTTACATGAAATGGATTTTTCTAGTTTTATAGTTGAATGAGAATCTTCATTATAATCATAATATTACCATTGAATAATCCCAAAAAATCAAAAGACTCTTTTTATCCATAATATTATTCATTTTCTTGGACAAAAGAATAGAGTGGTAGATTTAGTAGCTAACAGAGGGGTGGGCTTGAAAGCTACGAGATGAAAAACAATGCACTAGAGTGCTCATGTATGGGGAAAGAGAGATGTGTCATTGTTGCTAGTAAGTTATTATGGCAGATTCGCAGAAAAAACATTGAAAAAATCAACTCTCGAGTAATTACCTATTTTACAACATAAGATTGAATATCCAATATAAATAGTTATTAGTAGCTACTAGTAGCCTGTAACTCTAAACCTTGAAAATTTATACACATATATAAAATCTCCTCCGTGTGGATAGACCATTTTATATGAAAGCATGAAACAAATTACTAAAACAAGGAAGAAGTCCTACCTCTCTAACTTATTAGATGACAAACTTCATAGGACTAGAATCAAGAGTATCATATAAGCATATCCTTTGCAATTCTTGAAATGTTACTAAAGGTGGATGGAGCCTGGGCGGAGTTGTCCTCTTGCTACAAAAAAAAGTGTCTCACTCCAGTACCCAACATAGTGTTGCTCACGTGCAATGGTTACCTAACATAAAATCAAATAGTAGTTTAAGTCATTAAAGCTCATAATGGAAAATTTGTCAAGATCCTTTCAACAATGTCACAACCCCCTTCATTAACATGGCTTGGACGGTCTGCATACAATTGCAAATCCTCCTCAACTAGGGTACTAGTGGATACAAGATATGTACATACCATCAACCCTATCTGGACCTTACTTGTCTATTAGAATATCATATAAAGGGATTAGACATCAAGTCTTAAATTTTCAATGCAGAACGATGGATATAACTTACCAAAAATGAAAGACAAAGAGCCATAATAAATAAAATGCAATACCAACATGCATTATTGACCACCGGAAGAACTTAGGTTTCAATAGTCAAATAAGAAGTTGTAAACAAAAAGATGAAACCAAGGTGAAAGCTTAATTCCATCTTCACCAACATCTTCTTTCCTTATGAACTCCTTCAACTGCTCTTTGCTTATGTACTTAACATCAACAACCTCTTTTGGATTGGGATGCAAGGAAACATATCGAACATTGAAAACAAGGTAGTCCACTACAATAAAACATAGAGATTATAAAATTTCTCTGAAACACATACAATTATGACAAACAAAAATGCAATATATATGTAACTGTTGTTTACTTTGCAAAATCCAAGACTTGCTCCAAAATTGGAAATAAATCATCACGTATAGTCATGCTCTCCCCCCTTAAAATTAGAAGGATCCTTGTAAAGTATGCGACCAAGTGGCACAAATTGATCAACTTAAGCATATTCTAGAGAAATGCCTAGTTTATCATACAGCTTCCTTTGGGCCACATTTATGACCCCTAGACACCAATGACAAATATAAATTGTTTCATTTTGACGATGTAGATACTAAATACTTGACATTGTCCATAGAATCCATTGATGCCCAAAAATTAGAAATAAATCCTTGATTTCAAAGGAGATAAAGTAGGTATTATAATGTACAGTTTTGTGACATGTATTTCTATTTTATTTAAGCCTTCACTAAAGGCACTATATTTTTCAAGACTTTTTACTTTTCCAACGTTTCATCGCTATATTTTTTATGACTTTATACTTTTCCATTATTTAAGAGGCAAAAGTTTAGCATCAAGTAGACTTTTGTGATTTTTAGCTTGCAACATTTTTTTCCACAGAAAAAAATAAATAAATAAAAATCGTAAATTGTATTTACATTGTACATATGGATCAAACTTGTCCATTGTCACAAAAAAAATATCCAAATTGTCTCAAAGCAGTTTCAAATTACTTCAGATCAAGGTAATGTCCTCAAAGCAACTTTGATTTATGGCTTTCCAGATAAACCACATAACAATAATGGGAAAATATATAATATGCTTAACCTCCATGTTAAGACACCATGTCTTCATGCAGTCTATCACAGAATCCCCATGCCAAAGATTCTTGATTCTTAACTTATCCTCAATATTCAACCAAACACTCTGTTTGAAAGGGAATTCCACACCAAGATGGAAATTAGTCTCAACATCCAATTTGCACAAAGAACATCTACCTAGACCTTCCCTTCCTTTCCTAGCAATGACATCCCAAGTAAGTGCTTTATCAGAAAATAAAAACCAGCAAAATATTTTTGCCTTAAGTGGGAATTTATGTTTCCATAGCACTTTCCACCACCAGGAGTATTCCAACTCAGTTTTGTCCAACAAAAATTGTACATAGCCCTCTTTTGGTGTATACTTACCTGATTTGGACAGATTCCAAACTAACTCATCATCGTCATTGGATAATCTCACATGACTAGCTTTGAGAGTAGATAGATATCCATTCCTACATGATACATCCAGATGATCTTCTAACCCAAGGTGATCAGCAGATAGCCATCCCTGTTCCATCAAAACAGTCAAACCGGGGGCTCCAATGTCTTTTAGGGAAAAGACACCAAAAGTAGGAAGTTTCTCAATCAAATGTAAGGGTAAAATATGTCTCCACCTGCAACCCACCCAAGGATCTATACCAAGATGTACATCAACACTATTCCCAATCTTCCATACAAGGTTATTACCTATAATGTCAAATGACCATAAAACAACTTTCCAGCAAATGGACATGCTCTGTTTTTGCTTGATAGAAGATCTAATCAAATCTAATAAAGACATTGGATACACATATTTCTGCACAACAATCTGAAACCACAGACCCGTTCCATGAATGACATTCCACACACTCTTAGCTACGAGTGCTTTGGCAAATACTGCTGGGATTTTCAGCCCCCAACCCCCCAGAAACTTTGGGTATTCCAAAGTCTTCCAAGAGGTCCGTGGGACACTAGATGAATCCTTGTTTCCAGACCATAAGAATTTAAAACACAGCTTCCTGGTCTTCTCTATAATACCCACTGGAATCCAAAAGTGCATCCAATAGACCGGGATTGCCTCAAGTATTGCTTTGACCAGTGTTAACTTACCTCCCTTGGAAAGCCATTGAAAGCTCCAATTCATTATCTGTTTTTCCACTTTAGCAATCAGCCAGTCCGAGTCGTTCAGAAGGTAACTGCACGGTTTGAGATGAAACCCCAGATACTTCAATCCAATCTCAATTTTTATCACAGAAAAAGCAAAAATATTATGTAAAGTAATAATCTTAGACTCGTCTAGATTAGAAAAATATAGTGCTGATTTATCCTCATTTATCTTCATACCAGATGCCTTGCAGAAAATCAGTAGAACCTCATATAACGAGGATAAAGATTGCTTTGTGCCATCAGTTACCATAACAATGTCATCCATGAAAAAGAACATGAGATAAAGATATATCATTACCAAAAGAAATACCATGATAAACCCCACACGCTTTGACATTCAAAAGTGCCCTACTTAAGCCTTCAATAACAATAAGAAAATTAAAGGGGCTAGAGGGCATCCTTGCCTAAGCCCCCTACCAGCTTTAAAAAAATAATATGCTGCACCATTAACAAGTAAGGCAGAAGAAACAGAAGAAAGTCTGCTCATAACCCAAGATATAAAGGATCCTGCAAACCCCATCTTAGAAAGAATGACCCGCAAGTAGGTCCAACTAACCCGATCATAAGCTTTTGACAAATCAATTTTTAAAACCACTGACTTTAAGCCTTTACTATGAATGGTATGCATGCCTTCCTGTAAAACCCCCACAGCATCATGAATTTGTCTACCAAGTAGAAATCCAAACTGTTCACCAGAGATGTATCGACCCAAAACCTTTATGATACGTGTAGATATGATCTTACCAATAACCTTATAAACGTAATTACACAAGGATATAGGCCTAAATTCTTCAAAACTTTTAGGATGATCAGTCTTAGGAATCATGGCAATAAAAGTGCTATTAAAGACAGCAGGGATTTTACCACTTTTCCAAGAATCTTCAACAACCCTAAGTATATCCTCACCCAAGATATCAAAAATAGACCTATATACCTCAACAAGTATCCCATCCGTGCCCGGGCCTAAGCTCTTATCATTCTTACTCATGGAAAGAATGGACTGCAATTCCTGCAGAGTAACAATATTCATAAGATCATCATTTTCATCCTTTGTATTAGAAGTGGGAAAAAAACTAGCACTCTTCACAACTTCAGGAAGATAAAGGTTCTTTTCTTCCTCGAACAAGGATTCAAAATGATGCACCCCCACCATGGCAATAGAGTCAAATCCTTCAACCAGATTACCGTCACCATCTGCAATCTTCCAGATAGTATTAATGTTTTTCCTATAACTAGAAAACTTATGGAAAAAAGGTGTAATATCATCCCCACATAAAATCCATAATGCCCTACTTTTCTGTCTAGCCTCCAGTTCACGATCACATAATATTTTTCTCTTCTGTGATTCTAGCTCAACCAGGGATAATTTTTCCTCTTCGGAAGTGAACCCCCAAATTCCAAACTATTAAAGGACTAAACCATTAATGCTTCAATATCCATAAGGTCCTTAATATCCTGAGCTTTTTTCGTAACTGACCAAGATATAAAAACATATTTGATGATCTTAAGGTTCGTAGTAAATTGAGTAACAGATGACAAACCTGAACTCTCATCAAACACTTTCCAAGATGATTTTAATAAAGAAACAAAATCATCATTCGCCAGCCAGTTAACATTGAAATTGAAGGGAATACGAGGTCTGATATCATTATTTAAAACTTGTAAAAAAATAGGTTGGTGGTCCGAATCTCCACCACAACCTACCCATTGCCTAAAATGAAGGTCATGGTCCAGGAGATCACCCGAAATAAGCAAACGGTCCAATCTCTTACAGATATTCTCACTCCCAACTCTATGATTAGACCAAGTAGGGAGAATAACAGACAGTGCTATATCCACTAAACCAAAACAATCCATCTGTCTAATGAAGAAATCAGATAAACTAACCACTCTGGCTTTTGCACCCAAAAATTCAGATAAAAATAAATAATAAATAATAAAAAAAATTAAAAATTAAAAATAAAAAAAATCCCCGCCAAAGATCAGTTTAGTACTCTTTAAGCTTTCCACTTTAAATAGATTGTTCCAGAAAATATCCCTATCCACATAAGGGCCATACATATTCATAAAACATAAATTCATTTTGAGCTCAATAGAAAACAACGTTACACACAGACCCGAACATATAGCCCATGCATTAATCAGATGAAAATTTCGATACCTCCAACCCAGCAATAAACCCCCAGATTTACCTTTAACATCAATAGATACAAACTTCCAGTCTTTAAGCATAATTTCCAAATCACCCACCAATAAAGTCCCATCACACATGGTTTCTTGCAAGAATACTACATCTAAAAACTGCTCTTCAATCAGCCTACAGACTACTAGTTTTTTAGGTGTACTAGCAAAACCCTCTGCAATTAAGGGTCATCACAATAATAAGGGTACACCTAAAGGGACATACACTTCTCTAAGTGTCCCAAGAACAACCATAACATCAGCATTCACCGCCGAAAGATATACATTAGAAACCGGACAAGTAGGAAAAATCCCATAAGGGCCACGATCTAAATCATGCTTACAAATAATTTCTTCATTAACCTTTCTACAAGATCGAAGAAAATATCCCTTATGTGTCATAGGATTATCTCTAAGAGGTGTTGCAAACCCTAAGTCCCCCAGAGCATAATCTAACGAATCCTTACAATAAGTTAAATTGTCCACCACACAATCGCCCATATACTTAAACAAATCAAAAGATCCTTCAAATATAGCTAATGAGGAAATACATAGGGGTTTAAGAGATGCCAAGTTAACAGCCTATGAATCAAAATCATCCTCGTGATCATATTGATTAAGAGATATATCCAACAACCCATCACCCTTAACAGAACCCAAATTTTCCCCCATATGCTTCGCAACGTTCTTGACCCGCCATTTGTCTTAGAGACAGAGACATGTTTTTTATTGAATGACAAAGTACAATCATAAATCAAATGCCCATAGGCACGGCATCTATTGCATCGGAAGGGGACACCCATGTAATCCAAAGGCTGAGTAAACTCTGTAACCCCCCTCTTAATCAAAATATTGGCAGCAAGCCCATTCCTCAAGTCAAGTATAACCAAAACCTTACCCAAACAGCAAACACCCAACTCAAGGAAAGATAAATCCATTTCCAAATGAGACCCCAATGTATTCCCAACCATTTTAAAGAAATCAGCAGACCAAAATTCAAACGGTAGACTGGGTAACTTAACCCATATAGGCAATAGGTCATACCTTTCACTTCTCCGGTCAAAAAGGGGCATCCAACGTTTAAGAAGCAGTCTTGCATGGTCCCATCTCAAAACACCAGCAAGAATCAAATCCTCATCGATTTCTGAAAAGAATTTAAATGCAATCCATCCCCTCAGGAGCAAAAAGAAATCAGGGCACAAACTGACATGATCCTTCCAGGTATTCGTTACCCAGTTCTTAACACCCACAAAGTTGAATTTATGCCCGCTAAAATGACCCACCAAAGTCCTAGCATGCGTCAGAACGATATTGTTTAAACCGGCATCCTCACCAATAATCATCGCCACAGGCTTATCAAGTTTCTTTATGGCATGCCTCGTCCTTTTCAAGCGCACACAGTCATCTAGGGAAATCCAAAACCAGCAGATGATGATGACCAAAAGAGAGATCCCCCACAAGATCAGTACCAGAATCCTCATCCAAAATAGAAGGACAAGAAGTCGGGACACCATGCAAAATGAAACCAGCGTCACTGCCTAAAGGTTCAACACCCAAACAAGAAAACCGAGCATCACCAAGACCAGAAGGAAAGGAACCAAAAACTAACGGCCTCACTGCAGAATGCTCATTTGTCAAGATACCACCGTATGCGCGATCCAAAGTCTCAGAGACCAAACAAAGGCCACCCACATCATAAACCTTACTAGGGCATACCGCATCATAGTCCAGCCTACCAACACCCGTCTCAACACGACCCGATAGGGTATATGGGAAACCCATGCTGGCTCTCGACGCAGAGGGCGCCAAACCAACTGCCTTAGACAAAGAAACAAAACCACAAAGTGGTGAACCCTGATCATTAGAAACCCTAGATACCTCATCCCTATATGACTTTAATGTGATGGTTACCTTCGACGACGTACGGTCTAGTTTCTTAAAGTCTCGAAGAGACATAGCACCCCGTGGCATGTGAACAGTCCACGCAAAAAGATACATGGCTTCACCAAGAAGTACGTTCTGTACTTATAACTATATACCCTAAATATCGACCTATCAAACCTCAAATATATATAGCCAAGAGGTTGTCTCATATCTAGCTTGCAACATGTATACGTATTATGTTTCAACCTTCAAAAAGTCAATTTTTCTATCTAACTTACCTAGATATTGAAATTAACCACCTGTGATTGTTTCCATGCAACCTAAAATTTGTTAAGTAGGCTGATGACACAATTCCAAATGATTCTGGATTGACTGTTGTAGCATGTTGTCCCAATTAAGTCTCCACCAAGATCACCACAATGTGGTATGTACCTCTATTGATGCAACGCGACTGCCTAATTACAAGTATGCGAAGCACCATACTTTATTAGAAGAAGTGACTTTAACGTACTCAGGATTACCATGGCGTATATACTTCTTCCTACAACATCTCATTATATAAAAAACTCGCAATTAGACATGGGCCAAGCCATACCTAATGTTAGATAAAACAGGTCGCAGAGCAATAATAATCAAACAATTAAACAAGATGCAAATATTAAACACATTACAAGAGAGACAAAGATATAATGTGGTTCACCCAAGATGGGCTATGTCCACACATAAATTTCCAGTCCTTTAGTATTATACCATCTGACAAAATGATAGGATACAACCTGCATCAACCCTGTTGCACTTCCTCTTCACTCTCTCACACAATCACAAAGATTGTTTTACAATGTTGCAATACAATACACAGTTGTGTTACAATGTTTTCCTTTTGTAGGGGAATTACAATGGGAAAATACTATGGGTCACCCAACACCATGGATCTGTAAACTGTTGGTCAACAAACATCCCAAAAATTTCTTTCATGGTGTTTCCCCCGCACCCCCCAGCTGGGATGAGTGTACATTAAAACTGGGGTACAAACACAGTTGAACGATAACATCTCTGAATATGGAAGATCAGGCTCCAAAACCAACACCTAAATTGTTCTCCTCAATGAGATCGTACTCCCTAAAAAGAGGATGACTGCAGTAGGTATTTGTCCATACCAAAGGGAATGTCACATTTGTTGTAGAACATTGTTGGAAATAAATAGCCAGTGGTTAACCTGTAAGTAAGGTGGATGTTTCAAGTAGATACCAAATGAGCTATGCTTGCGGCACTACTTTAATATCATCAATATGAGATTTCGTTTCATTTCCAACAACTAGGGAAAATCCTAAGAATATGCACAAAAACACATTAAATGAGTAAACTCAACAGAAGGTGTTTTGCAATCTTGTTGGCAATCACGGAAATCACATAGGAAAACTAAGTGGCTAGTAAAAATGTCCATGAAATGGAATATTATGAGAGGGAAAATCCAATCTCATAAATCTGGTGAGGACAATAGTGAAGAGAGTCTTTCCATTGCCAAACTTACTTGCAAAGGTGGATGTTGGAAAGGCCATATCTCGTTCACACATTTTTCCAAACACTTGATGAGCATAGTCCAAACTCCAACATTTAGCAAACATGTGTAAAAGTGCATTCCCTGCATAACCCTTGAGATGTTCTTTACAAATACATTTTTATCCTTTGAGATGTTCTAGTAGTGAAAATATATAATAATAATAAAATGCTCAAAATTCTCTTAGATCAATATAAACAACAACTTTCGTCACTATTTAAAAAACAAGTCAATGCTCCTATGTGAAATCCATTCTACACAATTTCCAGAAGGATAAAAGCCCAAGCCTGGATGGCTGGACCATTGAATTCTTTCAGGCAGCCTATGATACAATTGGCCCTGACCTTATTCATCTGGTTGAAGAATCTCGGGTAAATGGGCATTTACACCCTTCCCTCAACACAACCTTCCTGGATCTTATACCCAAAAAAGACAACTCGATCAACCTAGAAGATATCAGGCATGTTTCCCTCTACAATATCACTTACAAAGTGATCGCAAAAGTGATTGCTCAACGCCTAAAAAAGGATCTCTCGAAATCATCTCACACGAGCAATTTGGTTTCCTAGAAAATAGGCAAATCTTTGAAGCAATTGGAGTGGCTCGGGAAGGGATGCACATTATAAAGCTCAGCAAATCAAAAGGAGCAATTCTTAAGATTGATCTATCCAAAGCTTTTGATAGAGTAAGTTGGATCTACCTGAGACTCCTTCTTACTCACCTGGGCTTCAACTACCCCATTGTAAAATGGATCTTTGCTTGCATCTCCACGACATGTTTTGCAGTGCTCATCATTGGATCAGCTTCGCCTTTTTTCCACTCAAAGAGGGGCCTTAGACAAGGTTTCCCTCTTTCCACTCTTCTATTCTTATTGGTAACAGAAGGCATGAGCAGAGACATATTGGATGCAAAGAGAAGAGGTCAGTTTGAAGGGATCAAATAGCCACAAATCTTAATATCACTCATCTCTTGTTTGTAGATGATATACTTCTCTTCTGCAATGGCACAATCTGAGAAGCAGAAAAGCTCTCATCAATCCTGCAGACCTTCCGCAAAGCCACATGCATGATTTTAAGTGAGCAGAAATCCACTATCACCACTTTCAATCTGGAAGAGGACACGGTAAGGAGACTCCTAGTCCTCTTCCCGTTCATTGTCACCATTTTATATGATGGACTGAAATATCTGGGATTTAGGCTAAAACCAAATTGCCACAAGAAAGAAGACTTGAATTGGATGCTGGCAAAATTGGAACGAAGAGTAAATATTTGGTGCAACAGATGGTTCTCGAGAGAAGGAAGGTTAGTTCTGGTAAAATATGTCCTTGAAGATATTCTTGTTTATTAGATGTCTTTAGGATGGATCCCAAAGTCCATCTTGGAAAAATCTTAGAAAATTTGCTCAAAATTTCTATGGACAGGAAAGACGGAACAAAAAGTCCTTCCATGGGTAAAATGGGACCAAATTGCTAGACCCAAATCACTGGGAGGGTGGGGGCTAAAAAACACTGCATTTATTGCTAAAGCTTTGGCAGTTAAAGTAGGATGGAGGCTTATCACAACAAAAAGCTTGTGGATGGAGGTGGTATATCATAAATACATCAGTCCAGTACCCTTATGGGACTGGATCAGAAACTCAATCTTCATCTCTCCGATGTCAGGCTCAATCATTTGGAAGGCAATCTGCAATGCCTTCTCACTCATTCATGGTGGACTTTCCTATAAGGTGGGAAATGGGACAAGCGTCAAAATAGGAGCATATCCTTGGCCTAGTAGTCAACTCAACCACCTTCTTCCTCTCCAGCTCGTTCAGTTCCTTTAGCACAAAGGACTCCTCCGCTTAAATCAGATCGCTAACCCTACTTCTACAAACTTATGGCAACAAGGGCGGTTGGGTTGTAGGGAACTTGAAATCCCTGCCCAATGGACTCAAACTTGGAATAGGTTCATTTCATCCCTTCGCCATTCCCACATCAGACTCACAGACAGAGAAGATGAATTGGTTTAGGAACATGTTTCTCATTGAAGATACACCCCAAAAACTGGGTACCAACAGCTTTGTCTCACCACTTTCCAAACTGAACCGAAATCGTGGCAACCGGGACTTTGGAAACTTAAATGCCCATTGAAGGCAAAAGTGCTCATGTGGTGCACCCTTGAAAACAAAACTCCAACCTAGGACAGAATGAAGAAAATATCTTTGGAAGGACCGGGTTGGTGTACCCTCTGCAAAAATAATGAGGAATTTGTCAATCATCTATCCCTTAATTACACCTTTACATCCCAGGTATGGTTATACTCGCAATACATGATGAACCAAAGATTCAGCTGGGCTGGTCAATCCCTCGAAGATGCATGGAAAACTTGGTCCAAGTCTCCTCAACTAGCTCATATAAAATCTCTCCCCCTAGTTCACTCATGGGGCGTCTGGATAGCACAAAACAAGGCAATTTTCCAGGACAAAGCATCTTCACCGGAAGCAATAGCAAAACAAGGGCTTGACATCCTCTCTTACTATCCTCAAACAAAGGGTGCTCCAATGGTAAGAATAGCCACAGAGGAATAGATCGACCCTTCCATGCCTTGGGTTTTTTTGATCGAGCCTCACAAAATCATACATGTGGGGGTGGTGCCACTCTTTTCCTAAAACAAGACCATCACATTCAGATCCAAATGGGTCTTGGATCAAGCACAAATAACTACACAGAGCTCATGGCTCTGAAACTCCTCCACTTCGCCTTGGAAAAAGGTTGCATAAAACTTCAGATTTTTGGAGATTCACTTATAATTATCAATTGGGTGAATAAAGTTCAGCATTGTAGAAATATTGCTCTCACTTCACTTTATGAGGAGGTAAACATACTCTCGACAAATTTTGATTACTTTTCATGCTGCCATGTTTACAGGGAAAGGAACTCAGTTGTAGACCGCCTCTCTAAAGAAGGGGTGACGATGGAACACGGTACTTGGAAATTTTTGAAAGTAGGGAAGAGGAAGTGTATGAGTTTTTTCACAGACCATTCATAGAAGCACTTCCTACATAAACCATCACTTGAACATTCTGCTCTCTTCTATTTTTTGCAATCTACCCGGCTTCCAGTTACAATACAGCATCACAAGCAGTTTTTTGTCACACACTCAGCTCTTTGTTAAGCTCAAGGGGAGTTATATCCTTGACATACTTCCATAACAGTTTAATGATACAGGCCTATGGTCTGAAGTTTTTTGGAGACATTTTCTAATTTTGTTTCTGGCTGTTAAGAGCGGTATGCAAAGCATACAAACTATATAAAGACTCTTATTTTGGAATTAATATAAATACAAGCATTTTTTCTTTGGGGAAAAAAAAAGCCAGTGCTCCTATGAATTTGTAAAAAAGAATATATTGTTGGTGGGAAAGAGAAAACTCGTGTTAAATTTTCCAGGCGAGCTAATGATTGAGAAAGCAAAGGTAGATCCTGGATGATTGGATGGGTTATTGGACAAATGGAAATGAATGTGCTCAATCTAGAGATGGTGCTTCAAACATGTATCAATATTAAGATATATAAGGTATTTTTGCAATGATATTTCTGCAGGTTTAACTGAAGAGCCCATAGATCTGAGCTTTTGAAGAAAAGCTTTATCTGTGGAAACCTTTCTTTGTGTAGGTAGTTGGATCCGAAAGGTTTGATGTTGAGAAATTTGAACATGTGTTGAACAACTTTTAACCCCTAACGGTGGACTTCCTTATTGCAAAGGTAGGGTTTAGTGTAAATTTGCACTATTTAATACAAATTTTATTTGGCGGGTTTTCATATATGTTTCGCACTTTTCAATACAAGAAGAAACAGATTTTCATGTATGTTTTGAACTTTTCAATACAAGAAGAAACCTTCGAAAAGCAAAGCACATAAATCAAGTATCCTTCTAGTCCTTCGGATTCAATGCTATAAACTTTTTGATAGGATTGTAAAAAGGGAATATCGGGGTAAGCTCCTTTTCAAGTTGAAAAAAAATTGTTTTTGATAGGATTAGAAAAAATTGTTATAGGATCTTCCTTAATTAAATGATAACAACCACACAAAAAAACTAGCCTATTCTCTTTTATTTGCATTTCTCCTATGCAGTATAACAAAAAAAAGGACCTTAAAGGATGAGAATGAGAAAGAAATAAGGAATTGGGTTAGTTGTCCACTATGGACAACCCCATTTGATCTGGTTCTTGTTAGGTTTCTTAGGGTGATTATTTGTCTTTTGCATTTTATTATGTGATCAATTTGTGAGACAATGTTATATATATATATGAAAAAAAGACAATGTAGTCTATTATACTTTTTATGTGTGAGAAAATAGAACATTTTTAAACAAGTATATTATAAACAAGTATTTAAAGAAAAATAAAATGTTCTTATGCATATATATATATGTAATACTTTTGATGTGTAAGAAAATACCACATTTATAAAATCAATATATTATAAACAAGTATTTAAAGAAAAATAAAATTGCAAGATATGATTTAAATCAATTTTTAAATGCAATATATTATGTGCATGATTGAGATAATAATATGAAAGCTATATACTTAAAACTCCTAATGAGGAAATATAGCCTCTCCTCATTACAATATAGTCTCTCCCCATTACACCAAGATACATTAAGGCTTTAAACAACAGAAATAGTATGGAAACAAGTATAAAAATAAATATTCAAAACAACAAGTCCTTAGCTTAAGGAGAGACTTAGAAAACTATCTTATAAAGTTGTTAGATTTATCACTATCTAGAAAGTGTTGTCATGTGAGCATTGGAACATGTGCTTAGGTCATCCCCTTGAAAGCAAACACTATTGCAGATGCCCAATAATAAGTAGATATTTTCCCTGGCAAAGTGCCTAGTTATTTGAAACACATGGTGCAAGTCTATACTCTTCATGCATCTAAAGACCTGAATCCCTTATCAAAGACCTTCCTTTCTTCAGTAACTTATAGAATTCCAACGTGTAAGCATGGAGTGGCACCTGCTAACCTCCATGCCCAAACTCCTCTCTTTGAACAAAGGTGTTTCTTTCACTCTCACAATTGGATATGGCTTTGTCTTAGGTGCCTCACCCTCCAAGGATAGATGGCGAGACTACTTAGATTTAGGCAAGCCATATGGGTGGATAGGAATGCTAATGCACAAAACATTGGGTTAGATTCAGCTCTAGCTTCAAGAAGAGTTTACAACATTTTGTCTTCTTAATACATTTTTAAGAGTTTTCCAAATTATCTATTACTTTAGTGAACCCCTATTTATTTATCTACGCTCTCACAAGAAATGGAAATAATTATGAGATTGATGAATGTAATTGCTTCTCATAAGAGAAAACTCAGTAAATTGCATTTGTTCTTGGCTTTATTACCCTTATTGGAAAGGGAAATTAATTGCTACATTACAGAGGGAGAAATTAACACAATAGTTATTATTACATCTATTGATAAAGTGGATTACCCTCACTTGGATGTCGTTTAAAAACCCACGTAAAACAACATCATCATGAATCCCATGGGCTTCCAAGATTCAAGTTTCAATGTTGGCAATGGTACAATCTAAATGAACCATCTAGTAGTTGGTTTCCTGCGAATTTTCCCTCGCGATAGTTGGATCTAACGTGCAAATTTTATAAGGTAAAGCAAATTATTAGAAGCATCGAGGGTGTAACACCCTCAACCTATTCTCAAATTTTAAATAGGTAAGATGGTAGCACTGCTCCATTGAGTCATGCCACAAAATCAAGAGATCCAAGTGCACCATTTTTGGTAATCAAAACTAGATATGTAGGATGAACTAAAAGTTGAGTCCCTACACAAAATTGCATGTTAACCTAGATCCCACAAAGTGTGTTGGTTTATTAAGATAGCAAGACGGTGGTCATAGAAATCAAAATCCACTACAGGGTGTAACAATGCACCTATTGAACCTATACTCGACCATTGAAGCAATTTTCAAGCTTTAATGAGTAGGAGGATGTAGGGGTCACTTAGAAAACTTGGGTGCGATCCTAGGTAGATCGACCCTCTATGCAGATCTTGGTGGTAGTAGCAAATATTCAAATGAGAACTTTGAAGACTAAATTCAATCTTAAGAGATGAGGAGGTCCTATATCAAGGGTGCACTCTATGCAAACATCGAAAGGGAATCGAGTTAGTATTCTTGAACCAGAACACGGTAACAGATGAAAATGTTATGAAATTTGGAGACGTCATCGGGAGACTACTTGCCAGTACTCTATTCCAATTGTCCCATGCACACACCACCATGAGTTAATGACTAAGGATATTAGAGCATATAGACAAGTCTGGTGTAACTCGAGTTTGGTCAACCTAACATCAAATTTGGTTAGAACACCAACCTTGGCCTTAATTAGTTCACCAATTCACAATTAGGATAACACCTTGGAACTTTAAACTTTGTGGATACAACTACATGATGTTTTGAGTGGAATTTAAGCATTTCAAAATGATGATTTTATGGTGTATCAATGCACTTTCATTGTGATTAATTGAATAGTACTAAATAAAAAAAAGTGAGAAATTCATTGCATTTATGTAGTATGTCCATTGAAATTTGGGAGAAATACCTTGCAAACATCATCATTTTGAGAATCTAGTGCAAGACTTGATCAACATTAAAAATTTAGACTTGCTTTTACAGATCGATAAAGAACAAGTAATGAAAAGTAATTGTTATTCCCTCAATAGGTTTAAATCAACAACATTGTTTTATTAACCAAAGGTTGTTCACCTTGGATACTTGATGTGATTATGAGTACGACTAGGAATGAACAGTACTTTATTCTCTAGATTTTTAAGGGTCGTCAAGGGCACATCAGGCACCTCAAGGTGTGTGGCGCTCTTCCAACTGTTGGACATAATCTCATGTTGAATTGATTTTTCAAGTTGGACAAGTTTTTAAAAATAAAATATAAATATTCCAAGGGCCCCCGACAACATCACCAAATTTCCTAACATTGTTGTCTGTTGCCATGTCCCAGCTCAAGAATATTAACCTAATCCCCTTCGTTGCAAGAATCATGTAAAGATGATTTGTCAATCCTTGCGGTTGGACAATATTGTAAAGACTTGTGTACATATATTTCACATGCAATTGACATGTTTTCAACATGTTTTGCTTGTGAAGACCATCGTTTCTTTTGGCATGAACATAATTGTGCATGTTGGAAGGATGCCTTAGAGTGCATTAGTGGGTGGGACGTAGTTTTTTTGTTGATGAATATAAGACCACCTTGGAGAGCGTTGATGTGTGAGATAATTCATTGATATATGACCCCTTCATATCTCTTTTGGGAGTCCAATAAGAGGACTCCAGTGGAGGTTCCAAAGGGAAGAATGACTAACCTTTTTGGTCATGTAGTCACCAATTACCCATTTTTCCACTAGTTCTCCATATCTCTATTAGGCCTTGGAAATCTCTATTTATTAGATTATGATAGGCATATATTGGGACATATTTAGTCTTTACTTAGATTGCACAAGAGAAATAAGAGAAGAAGAAGAATTGCTATTACACAATGAGTTGAAGAACAATATGAGAAATCGTCCATACAATATTATTCATCATTATGGGTGAATATATATATATATATACAACATCAAGGAATAATTTGAATACCTAAAGAGGCAGTTGAATCTACCAACCTAGACTAACTTGGGAGCTAACACGATTTGGGAAAATCACCACTAGAACTTACAGATGCAACTCTAAATTGCTAAAACAATTCACAACCAGTTAAATGAAGAGGGTAGGTGAACAAAGGAGCTCATATTCCCTTGAATCATGTAAACTAGCGCTAGATACACTGGGAGTGATATAACTAATGGGGATCGGAGCACAACTGGACACAACTGAATACCTACTAGAGTCAACTATTGGACACTGCTGGTGGCACTCTGATTGGGTTGCTAAATTATAGGGATTGATCCCTGGAGCACCAAAATTCATGCATACAAGCGCAATAAGTGGTAGATGTCCACTAGATGTGTCCCCCATGCACTGGTGAAGTGATGAAGGCCTCCTAAGCTAGGGAAATAAACAAATAGACTTATGTGGTCAAAGGGAGGATTAATAATAATCCTAACACCCCCCCTTTAATCCTAACTTTGGACAACCTGGGCCCTGGTAACTAAGACAAAAGGTCACTCATTACAATATAAATCTAAGAAATTTTTATCCATGTAAAATGAGGAAAGAGGCGAAACTGCATGGGAAAATCCTTCCTAAAAAATGAACAATGACATACACCAAAAATAAACTACTCCAAATCCAAGTAGGTGTGAACTAGATTAGATGTCTGGAGGGATATTATTCTTGGGAATAAAAGGAATATGCTCAACTTGATCAGGAACACAGACAGTTGGATAATAGATTTTGGGCCCATTCAGAGCAACAGAGATAAACTGATAAAAGAGAAAAAAGTGAGTGCTCATTTAACTTGATCTTGAAATTAGGTTCAAATAAGTCTTGATGTGCTTGATACTTTGAACCATGTGAAGTAACATCAGCTCCAAATGTGAGGAGAAAGCATCCAAGCGAATACAAGAGGTGTCCATCTTTTCTATCACTGTAAGGAGATGAGCATGTGATCGAGTAGGAAGGAGGAGGATGCCTGGGGCCATGGAGAGCCAATGCTTGAGCTCCATAATTTGATATAGCTTCCAAAATATCCAACTATTCACAAAATTTAATATTAGCAAACTCATAAGAAGAAACTGGCATTGAATCCCCAACATTAAATTTGAAAGAGACTTGAGGTGCTTGATATTTCAAACCAAAACTAATGAGATCAGTTACAAGCATAACTAAGAGGCCTTGAAACTCTAACTTCGAACCAAATAAGGTGAGAGACGCTCTAGGAATGTGGAACAAAAGTCCCAAGTGCACAATTGAGATGGCATATGCACAATTTTCTCCTTCTTCAACAAAACTCTGAGTATTGGTGCAAGTGATCAAGCAGGAATTCACTGGAAGCACTAGATATTTGAGGGTGAATGGATCGCTCCCAAAATCTAATATTTATTCCATAACATCCAAAATATCACTTCTCTACACACCAGTAGCATGAATGGAGAGAGAGGAATCGAATTTCTCTTCGACTCCTTAAGTAGTCACTGGAAAACTTTGCACAACATTGAGGATAGAAGAATCACTGGAGAATGGCAGAGTGGGATGGAAGGAGAGTTTTTCTTCAAAAATGGAGGTTCGAATATCCTCTTTTGGAGAAAAGCTGCATGAAAACATGAGACATCAAATTTCAAAAAAAATTATATACCAGGTGCAGAAAGAGTCTCATCAAGGAGACTTTCACAAATTCAAATTGAATGAGTTTAAGATTTTTTTATTTATTCATATTGTATTGACACAAAACCAGTCGAAATGGGTTCTCTCTCTGTTGACACCCAAACCACCATGATCTCCATGAGCACCGAACCATACAGATTTTACCCCATCCGGCAACACCTACATAGCAGATGAAGTCTCACCTCAAATGTTTGAGGGAGAGTTGTCGCAACCAAGTTTCTACAGTGTGAAGGAGGACCATACATCTACTTGTCAACTCAGTCCATCATTATTCAACATATCTAATTATTCAGATTATGCATTAACATAATCATTCCATTGTTCACTAGATCACATTGGCATACATGAATCACAACAAAAACATTGATACGTAAACATATCTAACAGTGTATCATAATTCATAGCAGAGAAGCATCGCATCAATCCTATGTACACATCACATTCACATTTAGATCATAGAAAACAGTAAAACAGAAAGATAGAAAAAGACACAATGGTTCTGCTCAATCTCCATCATGTCATATTAACCTTCGCAGCAAAAAGGACAGATTCTCCAAAATAGTTTCTCAATTCACATACACAGATCAAAGGATCTCAGTTCATACCCAAATCTAAATCCTCCAATAAGCATAACAACATTCACAATCATAGATATACTTATAGGCTTGCGCCTTTACATTGGTGGTCCACTTAAGCCAACTTCCTAACTACTTGGACCAAAATATACAAAATAATGACCACAATCCACATAATGTCGTCCAAATCTACAAATTATGACCAAAATACATAAAATATGGTTAATCAGCCTTCCGCGTCGTTTTCCACCTTGCGCAACATCTTTGACCTTGCGCAACATCCGCGATGTTGCGCAGCTAACTTACCCCAAAACTGCCTGCCAACAGGCCCCCAACATAATCTTGTGGCTCTCCCTCGGGCCACGTCAGCTAGAAATGGTGTATCCGTTGATCTTCACCTTGAAATCCATGTACTATTGGGTGATCTCCTTGACATGTTCTTTGATTTTCTCAGTAATCTCCCAGCTTTTTGCCACTTCTCACTCCAAGGGGTGCTCAGTGATCTTTGTTGTGACGTCCTTTATGCCCTCCTGAACTTCTTGCAGCACTGAAATTTCCTTCACTAAGAGCTGCGCACCAACATCTTGAAACTCATCCAAATATGTAGTGCGTCACTGTTGACGCTCCCTTGTTTTCACAATGTGTTGTTGTAACGCCTTTAGTTCAGCTTCCTTCGGGACCTATACAACTGGGGGCATCGCTTTAAGCGATGTCTTCAGTGTGGCCAACTGCCCCTCGGCCTCCTACAACTGCGTGGTCAGTTTCCCCAACTGTGCGTCCTGGATTACATTGCACAAAATTTGTGTAGTCACATCAGTGACTCTCTTTGCTTCCTGCTCCATTTCCTCCAGTTGCATTGTGAAGTCCTCAATGGTGCTTTTCCTTTCTGCATATTCCTCCGCTGGTATGCCTGGATCCACTATTGCGTGTAGATCATCATTAGCACACTTCAACCATGAAATTAGGGCCCCAAGCCACTATTCTTTTTCCTCCACATCCAAGACCTCAGTGTTCTTCGGCACTTGTTGACAAGTAATCGAAACTGCGTTCTCTAAGTGCACTCTGTTGTCCCAGAGTTGTACTTTTTCCACTGTTAAGCGATCTTGCTCCTTTTTAAGCACCTCAATTTCCTTTGTGTTCTCCTCTATCAGTCGTTCTTGCTCCTTCTTCAATGACTCAATCTGCTTGCGTGCTTCAGCCTCTTTCTCCTGCGACCTCAAAAGGTGGTCGTCAATTATATGCTCTTTGTCTTCCAACTCCTGATTGGAAACCCTCTACAGTTGCACCAATGTCTGGGTCAACACCGCATTGATGTCAACTGAAATATCCGACAGTTGTTGAAGTGAGGCGTTGAGGTCCTCATTGTTGGTCTCGATCGCATGTGGAAGAATTTGCACATTTTGAATCCGCTTCCCAGTGTTGATCGAGCCAACCTTCTGCACAATGGTTTCCTCTAGTACCTTATGTAAAACTGCATTAATTAATGAATCAATGCAAGTTTTTACCTCACCAAATCCGTATGTCTCTTGCTTCTTCATTTGTTCTCCTGCTGCATGATTTGTTGTTTTAATGGTCGCGATAATACGGCTCAACTGCTCCTCAATCATTGGTGATGCGTTGTTGGTCGCACCTTGGTTCTGTCTCTTCTTCGTTCGTGATTCTTCAAAATCGCGCTCTTCCTCTGAGTCCATGGGGGTCCATGTCGACGCTTCATCCGATTCATGGTTACTTTCCATCGAGGCATCTGCTGGTGGACCCGTTGACACTTCCTCAATGTTGACAAGTGCGCACCACTCCATGGGCCAATCAACAATAACAGTTTCCAGTTCCACATCAAAAACCTTATACATTGTGGGCAACCATAGTTTATTTGGTTCTATCATGCCTGCACATGAATGGCATGCAGCCCAATTGCAAACCAAATGACTCGCTGGTATTTCACCATTGCTTCCTTCGTAAGTCGCGAAACCTTCATTGCTACAGCCCTGCAGCACCTCCCAATATAACCAGAACTAAATTGCACAGTCCTTAAGTTGCTATGTTTCCTTCACATACCATAGGTTCTTGTATCGCGCTACCTTACAAACCTTCATTGCGTCCATGGCCATCCCCTGATAATCTTTCAGCTCCATCGAAGCTACATCCGCAATCAAAATAAGTAGCCAGCCGTAGGTGAATGGTCGTTGCCCCACCTAGACTGCTAGTGCATCATCTTTCAACTGGTTCATTAAGATCAATGACCAGTTCATCTGCACCCCTTGTGCACACTGCTCTGCGTAGGAAATGACCCCTGAATTGCACAGTTTTGGTCGGTTCATTATGACTATCTTACTAGTCAGAATTATTGTTGCGGTGCTGACAGCCTGATCATTTATGTTGTCAACTCAGTACGCTCGTCCATCATGCTATAGGTTATATCTTCTCTTCAGCTTTCCATCCAATTTCCTGTCGTTGTCTTTCCCCTTAAAGTACTATGATGGTTCGAACCCATCCTTAGGCAGCCTTGTGATATCTGAAATAAGTGCTACAGTGACTGCGATCAGCCGGTCCAGCCACATAATCCTGCCATGGAAGCACACCAAGAGTTGCTTCACACATGCATTTTCCTCCATCAACCACCCAAAGTGCGGCATGTTGATAAGTCCCAACAGTACTGAAATCTCCAAAATGCGCGCCTAGTCTTGCGAAATGCATGCTATTGGGCCACCTTCGACCTGTGTCGCAGGTACATATGGAATTGTCGTGATATCTGTCGACGCAAGCATATCATGATCCTCATATTTCATCCTAATGATCGAGGGCACAATGTCCATGGTACACACCATACCCTGTGGTATCGTCGGCATCCTAACCAGGTAATTCTGGTTCTTCGTCGTCTTCTTGGGCTTCGCACCAGGCCAATAGGGAGGCACATACCTAAGGATATCTCCTGCGGATACCCCTGTGCGGGTTAATGATTCCTCATCACCTGAAGTCGATGGACCCATATGTGTGAGTGCCTCCTCCTGTTCCTATGTAGATGTTCTAGTCTGTTACTTTTTTAAAACCAAGGACGTGGGTCGTTGCACCCCCCTCTTCTTCTTTGGAACCGATGATGAACCCACTGGCATGCTTGCAACCTCTTCTTCGATAGTTACCCCGATAAATGGTGATTCCCTCTCACTTGAAATCTCTGTTGTAACCGGCTCACTTGGCATGTCGCGCCAATGCCCCAAGTTCTCAATGGGCACCTCAATCTCACTACACTCTACAACTCGACTGCACAACGCAACACAACTTACTGCAACAACTCTACCTCAGACGACAATTCAATATTTCATAATGGTGAATTCTGACCACATCCATCCTCTTCTTATAGAACCAAGTCGATCACCCAATCATTATGACCAAATCATTACGATCCCTTTTAATCATTATGACCAAATCATGCATTAATCACCTCAATCCATCGTCGATCCTTCCAATTGAATGGTTGGATCCGCCATTAAGGCGCGTCTCATCCAAAAAGTGTCGCTGGATAACAGCTTTAACTGATGTATTTATTATTGATTTGACTCTGTTGCAGCCCTACGGCCGTCATGACACAACTCCCTAACCATGATACTGACTCCTCTACTTGCGCAGCCACTTCCTCCTAGTGCGTCATCCACCTAACTTCCATCCTATGCAAAAATAAATAGATTTTTTTTTCTTCATATCACGCAGTGCCTCAAGCATCGTGCGACTTCGGGCTCGTCCTATAGGGATTCAATCTGTTGTCATTTACCAACTTAGGTAGCATCACACCATCTACCTATTGCAGTTGTACTGAACCTCCTGACATAATGGAATTAATGACATATGGACCTAGCCAATGCATTTGTAACTTACCTGGATGTATGGTGAACTTGTTATCATATAACAGCACCAGGTCTCCTTGCTGAAAATGTTTGTTCTTAATATGTCGATCATCCCAAGATTTTTGTCGATCCTTCTCAACGCGTTGGTGAAAACCTGCAACAAAGTGATATTCCTCTCGCTGCACCAACTGCGCTAGGCATTCTTCTAATGTTGCTTCATCATCCATGCCTGTCATTGCTTATATGTGCAAACTTGGAACAATGTATTCCATCAGCATGACTGCCTCTTTCCCATACACCAACTTGAACGGTGTATGTCATGTCAATCTTTTGCAAGTGGTGCGATATTCCCACAAGATTGCTGGAATCTTCAAATCTTAGTCATCACGGTTCGCGTTACATACCTTTGTGAGTGCATGATCCAACACCTTGTTGAACGCCTCCACTGTCCCATTTGCGTGTGGATGATATGGGGTACTCTTCTTATGTTGTATCTGAAGTTCCTCTGTCAATGCACTGGCTGTGCGATTGATGAAGTGACTCCCCTGGTTGCTCATCCATATCCTTGGGCACCCAAATAGAGTAATAATGTTGTCAAACAGGAACCTCACTATTGTCGTAGCAATGAAATCTACAACAGGTGTGGGCTTTGCCCATCTTGTCAAATAGTTTGTTATTGTAATGATGTACCACACGTCGGTTCTCTTCCCAGGTGGGTTGATTGGTCCCACAAAGTCCACAACCCATTTATCAAATGGTTGCAACATCACCTGAGGTACCAACGACATCTCATCCCTCCTTGACGATTTCCCAGTTCTTTGACAGACATCGCAAGTTTGCGCATAGTCTGTCGCATTACCATTGAGAGTGGGCCACCAAAGCCCTGTGCGGAGCACCTTCCTAGCAGTAGCGTGACCTCCATAGTGTCCACCTGTGACTCCCACATGTGCCTCTGCCAATAGTTTCCCTTGTTCATTTGGTAGGACACATCGCCTTAAGATCTCATCTGGTCCTATCATATAGAGTTGTTCAACGATCAACTGGAAATCTACAGCTTTAACAACCAACTGCTTCTTCTGACTTGTAGTAAGCTCTTTTGGTGTTGTTCCTGTCACCAAAAACTGAACAATTTGCTCATAATAATCATCAACCATATCAACTCTGAATAGTTGCGCATCTGGAAACCCATAGTCAATGTTAGTTGGTTCTTGACCTATCGCAATTTGCGGTAAGTGATATGGGCTAGCATTCAAGCAACCCGAATTCAAAATTATCTCAAAATTAAACTCTTGAAAGAGAAGTAGCCAACGACATATCTTCCCCCACAACACAGGCTTATTGACTAGGTATTTTAAAGCAGAATGGTCTGTGAACATCTTGAAATGACCTCCCAATAGGTAATGTTGAAAATTTTGCAGCACATATACCATTGCCAAACCTTCTCTCTATGTTGTAGTATAATTCTTCTCCACAAACAACAACTTCCGACTAGCGAAATCAATTGGGTGATCAAGATATCCTTCCCCTGGTTGTGCCAACACCACTCCTAATGCAATTGACGATGCATCCACATGGACATGGAACTCCTTAGTCCAATGAGGAAAAACCAGTATTGGTGCGGAAGCCATCTTAGCCTTCAGTGTATCAAAATTGCCCTGACACTCATGACTCCATATAAATACTGCATCCTTCTTTAGCAACCTCTCCATAGGGGCTGTGTTCACAGCATAACCTCGGATGAACTTGCAATAATATCCTATGTGTCCCAGTGTCTCTCTAAGTTGCTTCACATTTGTAGGTGGTAGCAAGCTCAAAATCAGCGCAATATTTGTTGGGTCGACCAACAGTCCTTGCTTACAAACAATGTGTCCCAACAACATCCTGAAAGGTGCACTGAAAATGCACTTCTTTGAGTTCAACGCGATCTGATGTTGTTGACGTCACTCTAGCATCAATCGCAAGTTCGCCAGATGGTCCTTGATCAATCCATAAATGGTCCAGTCGTCCATATAAACCACTAGAAACTTTTGAATAAAGTCCTTGAATGCAATGACAACAATCAAGGATAATATCGCAGGTGCATTTTGAGGTCCAAATGGCATCACAGTGTATTGAAAACATCCCCATTTAGTAACAAAGGTTGTTTTGTGGCGATCTTCCTTCGCAGTCTTAATTTGGTGATAGCCAGAAAATCCATTCGTGAATGAGTAGATTTATTGACATCCCACTCCTTCTAGCACTCCATCGGTGAATGGTGTTGGAAATGGATCATGCAGACACACATCATTCAATTTTCTAAGGTCGACACAAATCTGAACCTCACTTGTCTTCTTGTCTCGCACTACCGTGGGACTGATCCATTCCCATTCCTCAACCGGATCTAGTATCCCAACATCTAGTATTCTGTTGAGCTCATCCTTAACCCTCTCCTTATATCATGGATTCAAATGATACAGTTGTTGCTTTACCGATTTTGCATTTGGCTTCAGCGGGATATTCTACTCTCCCAGATCTCCCAATATTCCCTTCATCTCAGAAAACTTTGTAGGAAAAAAATCTTGGAATTCATGCAACAGATTTGTGATCTTTTCCATCGTTTCTTCATCCCAGTAGTCCCCAACATTTTCAAACTTTGGGTTCTCCTCTATCCCAATGTTGACATTTCAAATTTTTAATGGTTGATTCATCGGATCTATCGGTACGTCAGGTGCTGCGACATCCCGACTACCTTCTGTTTCTGGAATATTAATGTTTCACGGATCATCACCATCATCTGGTCCTCCTGTCACATTGTAGCATTCCATCATCGATTGCATCGGACATATTTCATACAGATCCACTAGATATGCAACTGGAACTACCTTCAGAACAACATCACAGATGTGCTGCAGTGCACTATGAATAACTGGATTGGTATCCGCGAAACTGAAGGTGTGATTAAAGCAAATCATCAACTCTTCCCAAGTAGTGATCTCTCTACGCAACTCAGCTGACACATACCATGACTGCGGCATCTCATCCAATGTGTGGACAAAATCATGGACCCACTCATCCTTTGGTCGTGAGGCTCACATGGTCTGACACGCAATCAAATGATCACTAGGGGCATTCTTCCCATCGTACCTCTCAGTGTGGTACTTCTCAGCTTCACCAAAGTGAACTGTCATCAACCTATCACACTGCAACCACCCATTGATCGACTTCTTATGTGTTTCCCACCAACGTGTTGGTGTAGCCTTCAATTCATTATCCAACGCCAACAATCATTGTGGTTCTAACACCCTATCCTCAAATTCCACTAGAAAATCAAACAACTCCAGCAGTCGTTCATACTGGTAATTCAATAGTCTTGGTTACAACTCGGAACAGCGACTGAGTAAGCAGTCCACACTTCTAAAATGATACCTCATGCATTTGATTCTGTCAGTTTTGTAAAGCATCATCAGATTTGGAAGATGCAGAGGTAGAGCTGCGCCAACCGAGTTCCCCGTTGACAGTCAGATGGATGTAATCTTCTGAAATATTATATGCATGATTCCATCCTCTTACAGCTTCTTCATTAACCGGTTCAACATATCTTCGCCCTTCAGTTGGATCCATCGGAGCTATGACTCTAATGTCGCAATTTTCAAAGGTCATCATACGCTTCTTAAAATTAATCACTGCCAAGTTATCATTGGCCTATCCAATCCCCCGCAGTACGGGATATGAGCCTCCGTCGTCAACAACTTCAATAACATCGAAATCGGCATAAGTCTTCATCCCTTCAACTTCCATGGAAAGACACAGAACTCGCCCAAACGATGTTACTCTGGCATGGTTAGCCAGTCGCAGCTGCATAGGGGACTAAACCAACTATGGGCTCCTCGTATTTTACCATGTCTGCTTTGTTAGAATATTAATGTCTGAGCCTAGATCCAATATGACTGAATCTACCTCGTAGTCCCCAATCTAAATATTCATTCGCATCTCTTTTCATGTCTTTTTCTTATGTAAATAGTTCATCGCATACTCTTTCTGTCCCTTGGTCGGTCGATGCAACAGATTCTCAATCTTGACAAGAGCATTGGGATCCTTTGCCACTGATAAGCAACTTCCAAAGAAGTTTTCCAATGTACCATGTTATCGCAATGGTCCTGCTACCAAATTTGAATCAAAATCAGTTGGCATTTCATAAACAGGAAACTTACCCGGATCTCTTCTTACCACATCACGTGCTTCAAAGAATGTATCGCTCTCGGCGTTGACATTGAACTACACCTTCTTCTTGTTAGCCAACCGGATTTGTAGAAATGGGATATCTTCTTTGTTCGTCGCACCTCCGTGAGTAATGACAGCAACATCAACATCCTACATCCTGGGTTCTGCTGAGATTGTTGCAACTGTCGACCCTTGGTTCAGGTTCGATGGGGGATTCATTGGTTGGTTCACATTCTGATTTGCAGTCTGGTTTTGATTTTGAATCTGGTTTTGGTTATGATTTTGCAGTTGGTTCTGGTTCTGGTTCTGTAACTACGTAATGTTTCCAATCTGTCACTTCCGGATTAGTTGTGGACAGTTCTCAACAGTGTGGTCAATAGTGATACAATGAGTACACTACAATTGCAATTGTGTAAAATCTCTCTGATAATGTCCTAGCACTCCACAATTATAACATTGCATTGGTCCGTGACCTTGTCCTCCTCCTCGACCAAAGCCTCCACCTTGTCCTCCTCAAAATCCTCTGTGGAATCCTCCTTGTTGCGATTGATTGAATTGCTGCTGCAGGGGATTCAGCTGTTGCTAGACATATTGTTGCGGTTGAGTATACTGCGGCTGTTGTGGAGCCATCTACATCTGATTGTACTGCGGTTGTGGCACAAACTGCGGGTGAGGTACAAACTGCATTTGCGGTTGCGGTTTTGGTACAAACTACGGTTGAAGTGGTGGTTGTACCACCTGTGGCTGCTGCTCTGGTTGTTGAACTGTTCGATGGTATTCTCCCTTCACATGGTACATGTCCAGTGTTATGTCTTGGAGTAGATCAAATGCGCAACAATCCTTATCTTCATGCCCAACAAACTAAGAAAATGTACAGTATAAATTCATCAGCTTCATGACCATTTTCTGCATATATCCACAATCTTCATGTCGATGCCCATAAAATTGGTAGATACAGCACGATGGCATACCACCATAACTTAATGGGTTTGGCGCTCCCTACAACAGGCAGTTTCAAAAATCTGGGCATTGATCCTTATGATGCCCCTCTGCATGACATCGAGTACACCAAGCTTCCTCACGATGTTATTTTCCTTTCTTGATATCTTGCAACTAGAGGATGAGATTCACCAGTTTTGTTTGAATCAAGTTCATACCAACTGCATTCTCGCCAACAGGTGAAACTTCTAGCTTCAATGCAACCTCCATAGCCTCACTCTATGTCATCTTTTGTTGCATCAACGATAGTCTGATATGATATACTAATGTCATGATGAACCATTCCTTATGTTGAACATCACTCATCTCAAAGTTGACTCTTGCCATCAACGTCTTGAATCACTGATCGAAATCCCAGACGGTTTCATTTGGATATTGCTTAATCTCCACCAGTTCTGTGATCTATTATGCCTCAGGTTTCATCTTTCTAAATTCTTCAATCAATCCTTTCCTAATTTCTTCCAGAGTGTTTGTTGGAGTTCCCATAGGAACTTGTACAAACTTCATGAACCAATCCAGTGTGCGACCTCGAAGGGTTGACGCCAATTGGCCCTTCTTGAAATCATCATCTGGATTTTGTTTGACAGGCCACATTGCTTCACATAAGAACTAGTATTGCTCAGGATCCTCCATCTTGTTCCCATGAAATAGGGGTTACTTCGCATCACCGCCCGCCATCCTGGGCCTTCTTCCTATAGTTGTTGATCTGCTACTATTAGAGTATTGTTGACACGTCGGACAAGTCGGTGTCGAACTTGTGTTTCTTCCTGAGTTTGGCACAGTGCATGGAGGTGTGGGTACATTGTTGCTCTGGGTCGGCCTTTCCTTAGGCTCACGCGTAGCCTAGTCATCTCCTTCGTCGCTATAGGGTCGCTTCATCTCGTGTGGTCTTCCTCTCGTGTGGTCTTGGTCGCAGCAGGACTCTCTCCTGTCCTCTGCCTCTTTTGTTGCCGAAACCTTACTCCTCCTCTCGTAAGACCACTTCCTTCCTCGACTTCCATCATAGTCCCATTGTAACTTCCATCCATCTACCCCGTATCATTCCATCAAACCCTCATCTCCGTGATATCCGCTGCCTCTGCACACCAGATTTCTACTCAGTGGAGTTCATTTTCAATATTCCCTTTTCGTAGATGAGCATCTTAATAAACAATTGCAAGGACAATAGAAACCTACCTCTTGGTCCGTTGAAGAACTCTCTTTCCGTGTCGCTGTAATATTTAACTGTGTTGACCGCGAACTCGATGATATAGCCCTCCAAGATATTGTCAAGCCGAACTTCAACAGCCCTATATGCTTTATTGTTTACCTCCTGCAATTGTTAAATTAGTTCTGGGGTCCAACCAGTTGGTTCACCTCCTTGGAAATTTGTTTTTTGATATGTCAATCACGTCAACCACTCATACAAAATGATCAGGAACTCAGAAAAAATACTCGTGTAGATATGAATACAGATACTCTGACAGCCACTTCGACATTATTACCTTAGGGTTCTGATTTTCTTTCTCAACAATTTCCCGTGCCTTTTGGTCAAACCAGTCTTGAATTTTCAGTCTCACTGGATGCCACAATATGTGCTCCTTCCCTTTGTACTAAGGTCTAGGCAATGGAACCATTTGTTGACACAAAACTCGTCGAAAGGGGTTCGCTCTCTGTCGACACCCAAACCACCACGATCTCCCTGAGCACCAGCCCAGACAGGTTTTACCCTGTCCGGCAACACCTGCAGAGTAGATGAAGTCTCACCTGAGATGTTCGAGGGAGAACTGTCAAAACCAAGTTTCCATAGTGTGAAGGAGGACCGTGCATCTACTTGTCAACTCAGCGCAGCATTATTCAATAGATCTAGTTATTTAGATTATGCATTAACATAATCATGTCATTAATCACTAGATCGCATTAGCATACTTAAATCACGGCAAAAACATCGATGTGTAAACAGATCTAACAATGTATCATCATTCATAGTAGAGAAGCATCGCATCAATCCTAGGTACACATCACATTCACATTTAGATCGCATAAAACAGGAAAACAGAAAGATAGAAAAAGACACAATGTTTCTGCTCAATCTCCGTCATGTCATATTAACCTTCGCAGCAAAACACAGATTCTCCATAATAGTTCCTCAGTTCACATACACATATCAAAGGATCTCAGTTCATACCCATATCTTAATCCTCCAACAAGCATATACACATTCACAATCCTATATCTATTTATAGGCTTGCGCCTTTACATTAGTCGTCCACTTAAGCTAACTGCCTAACTACTTGGACCAAAATCTACAAAATAATGACCACAATCCACATAATGTTGTCCAAATCTACAAAATATGACCAAAATACATAAAATATGGTTAATCCACCTTGCGTGTCATTTTCCACCTTGCGCAACATCTTTGACCTTGTGCAGCATCTGCGATGTTGCGTAGCTAACTTACCCCAAAACTTCCTTCCAACATCTTGAACAATTTCATCAGAGAGACTTGAGGCTAGAATTTGGAAGGAATAACTCTTGAGCAGGTTCTAGAAGATCTCTCCAAATTGCTAGAATGATTCTCATTGTGTTTAACAAAGGCTCTATCCAATATTGTCTAGAGATCCTTTGGGTATTTAGCATAATCAATAAGGTATTGCATGCTTGGAGAAATATCCAGACATGTAGTTCCAAAAGCTCTATCACAGTCATTTATCCAGTCATTTAGCTCTTCATAAGACTCGTTAACAATTCCAATAGATATCTCATAGAGACCTTGTCTCTTTAGAGATGAAATCATCTTCAATTTCCACTCTGAATAACTTGTGAATGGAGTAAGAAGAGGAATTGATACTCTCGAATCCATATTGAAGTTGTACATTATAGGTTTCTACAATTTTTTTCTTCAAATTCAGGAACAACTTTGAATCCAATAAGTTGTACATGTAAATCAATCATGTATAAGCTTAAATAAAAACTAAAAAATGTGATTGATGTCAAGTTGTCAATTCAATCACAACTTCTGCAGTCAACGGAATCAAATTCCATCGAAGACCCATTTGAGATATAGAAGAGATATTTCAAATCATATAAGGAACTTGACCTATCTTGTCCTATGTAATGAGAATTATCAAGCTGAAATAGAGGGTACAAACATATGCGAGTTGTTGCAAACCTCCAATATTTAGCAGAACCTATCTCTCAAACCAAAGACTCAAATTGAATTCCGCAAAAAAAAAATTCATATCACAGAAGGACCTTTCAAACAATCTATGGTAGGCCCTCTAAGATGATATATAGAGGTCACAGTACCTCTTCAAAGTTGGATGAGATTTTTAAAATTCGTTGTTGAAATTGTACCTGCACAAAAGTAAAAAGAAAAATTATGTAAGACAAACCAACCTCTGCTTCAACAATGAGCACATTCTCTGGGTGCAACACACCTAGATAGAATTCTCTGGACATAATCCATAGGGAATAATGGAATAATTCTAGGAATTATGTGGAACCCAAATGCTTCTGGTGCATCACTAGAAGTATCTGAGGGAGATTAGAATAACCTAACCAGGCTCTGATACTATATTAGATTCTGAAAGGAATATCTTGGGACAAAAATAGTCTTTACTTAGATTGCAGAAGAGAAATAAGAGAAAAAGAAGAATTGCTATTACATAATGAGTTGAAGAATAATATGTGAAATATTACATACAATATTATTCATCATTATGGATGAATATATAAAACAACATCAAGGAATAATTTGAATACCTAAAGAGGCAGTTGAATCTACCAACCTACACTAACTAGGGAGCTAACTCAGTGTGGGAAAATCACCACTAGAGCTTGCTAATGCAATTCAAAATCACTAAAATAGTTCACAACCAATTAACTGAAGAATCTAGGTGAACAAAGGTGCCCATATTCCCTTAAACCATGCAAACTGGCGCTAGAGACACTGGGAGTGATCTAACTGATGGGGATCGAAGCACAACTTCACATAACTGAATACCTACTAGAGTCAACTGTTGGACACTGCTAGTGGCACTCTGAGTGGGTTCCTGAATTATAGGGACCTAGAGCACCAAAATTAATGGAGACATGTGCAGTAAGTGGTAGATGTCCACTAGACATGTCCCCCATGCACTACTGAAGTGATGAGTACCTTCTAAGATAGGGAAATAAACAAATATACTTATGTGGTCAAAGGGAGGATTAATAATAATCCTAACACTATTTTCCCTAATTATGGTTTTGCTACCTAACCCTATATGGTTTCTAGCTTTGCCCTAGTTGCAAGTATTGCATCCATCTCAAGAGGGGGGGCATTATCCTCAATCTCTTATAGCCCTACGGTTTGAGAAAAGAAACTAATACCCTATCCTTCAACTATCCTCTTTCATTTATCAAATTTTACAAGTCTTTTATTTTATTTTATGCATATAAATATTTTATAGCTTGAAAAATCCCTAAAAATATAAATAAATTCAAAAAATCCAAAAGTAGCCATGAACTGGTTTTTATGGTCTACCCTAAAATTTTGCCCAAGGGTTTTAGCCACAAAATATAGAGGGCATCCTCTTATGAGGAAGTGCACTGGGATATGTAAAAACCTTATAATTTGTGAATTAGATGTAATTTGGTATTTTTGGTCCACCCTAAAATTTATCCTTATGGTTTTAGCCACAAACCCTGGAGGGAGACATCATTTGAGGAAGTGCACTAGGATATGTGAAACCCCCATAAATATTGAATTGGAGGGTGTTTTGTATTTTTGGCTTATCCTTTAACTTCTCCCTAGTCCAATTGTCCTATTTCACTTGAGGACGCACTATTTTGGAGTGCTTGCCTTGGGAAACATGAAATTGCCTCAAATGGCATGATTTTATCTAGAATTTGTGACAAAGTAAATAACTCCATTTGTATATGATTATTGTGTCTAGATTTGGTATTGTTTGACTTCAATAAGGAATTGATCATAGCTATAAAGGCTTGTAAAATGGTATTTGCAGGTGTGTTGGTGTCTGCAAGTGCACTTCCTCCATTAGGGACTCTCCCTAGGTTTAGGAGTTAACCAAAGAAGTTGAGGATTTAGGTTGTGGTGACATATTACCAAAGTTCTCATGGATTACCATAACAAACCCTTTGTTCCTCTCAATGTTATTGTGTTAGGGTTTCTAGTTTGAGCGGTAACAAACAACATGAACATGCAAAAAACAAATGAATTCTACCCTAAATGCCTCTTAGACCCTCCCAAAATGCCCCCTTTTCTGCTAAAGCCAAATATCTGCCACAAAAAAAAATGATGTATTCTTCCATAAATATCTCTTATACCCTCCTAAAACTCCCCCCTTCCTGCCAAATCCAAATATTTGGTGCCAACCCAAATTTAACGGAGTCTCCATGGAAGTCGCCCAATTGACTATGCAAGAAATTGCAAGGTAATTTGAGCTAGTTTATGGTATAATTCCATTGTGAGGTCAAGGTAGTTCAGCTCATTATCTATATAATGACATTTTAGTGTCAACCCAAGTTTAACGAAGTCTCCATGGAAGTTTCCTGGATGATTGTGAAATAAATTGCAATGAAATTCTAGCTAATTATGGGTATAATGCCATTGTGAGGTGAGGTCAAGGTAGTTCATTTGTGTATAATGACATGAACTGGGTGATGAACATGTTTAACCATTTGATGATAATGATGAAATTGGTGTAGGCCATTATATGGGTGCATGCTTAGAGTCGAGGTAGCATATAATATATCATAAACGAGCTAATAATATATTTACCTATGTTACATATTATATTATATAGTTTAAAATATGTGTGTGTGCATGTGTGTACTGTGAATGTCTTGGATGCCATTAAAAACGAAGCAGCTACTCTAGGTTCTTCATTATAACCATTGCATTGCATTTTAAAGACTCCATTGGAAAGCAACCATTAACCCTTCCCTTCCTCAAGGAAGCTATTATAAACTTGAAAAGAAAAAGAAAAATCCAATTTTGACATTTTAAATAACATCATTTGTACCCAAAACCATGTGTACCTGTTTTTTATCATCTTTACAAGACTTATAGTGATCTATTGAAGTCATATTTTTTATTCCATAGCAAGGAGATATAGCCCCAATGTACAAGGTGGCCACGCTTTCTCCTTGCCCTACATCATTGACTTGACAAGGAAGTTTTTAGATCCCTAGTTATACTACTCCCTAGAAGTTTACCTCGTCCTTTAACCTATCTAACCTCCCCTTTTCGCATATAGGTGAATTGTGGAAAATTTAAAATTGAATGTGTTATTCACGTGGATCTTAGTTGTAGCCTTATTGTTATCTTTCTTTGACTTTGTAATTAAATGGGTATAACATTAAACTTAATAACATTGTTTTTTAAATAAATATGTTAATAAAAAATTGATCATCTCAATGACTCTAAACATTACTATCAAGGCCAAGATGATGTCCTCTCCTTTTGTGGATTAATGTAACATAATTGACTAAAATGAAGCATGTTTTCTAGCATTTAAAAAATCCATTAGAGATAGAGAACATATCTATAGTAATATGGTTGATCGTGTTTAACATGATGGGCATTATTCAATCTTATAATAAGCACTCTTTCAATATGTACTATTTGGAGCATATTTCAATATGTACTATCATGTAGTTTGGGAGACACACTACATGTGGAGGACATTCTTTATTTACCTAGATTCAAGAAGAACCTACTCTGTGTTTCTATCCTTTAAGATAAAGGCTTCTGAGTCATCTTCATGGAGAATCAAGCATACTTGTGGCAGAAGAACCAGAACATTGATATTGGTACTGTTATTGGAGTACGAGAAGGAGGACTTTACAAGGTCCCAAGAAATATTATTTCACCCGTGACACGTCATAATATCATCCCATGTGAGTTGTGGAATATGATGATTGGACGCCTTCACTTCAAAGAAATACCTGGTTTGCAACGATAGGTATGCCTAGTTTTGATTAGGTACATGATATTGTTTGTCGGGGTTAGGATTTAGGAAAGAACATTAAAAAGAAGTTTCCTAGAAGCCATCCTAAATATAAAGGCATATTATATTTAGTACACTCAGATGTGTGCAGACCCATGACTTCCCCATCCCTCAGTGGGCATCAATGATTTCTCCTGTAAGGCCTGGATTTACATCATGAAATCCAAAAGTGAAACCTTCAGTAAATTCCAACAATATAAAGCCTTAGTTGAGAATCACACAAGTAAGCATATATGTGCCCTAAGGTCTGATAATGGTGGAGAATTTAAATCAAATGTTTTTAATGAGTTTTGACGTAGTGATGCAGGGATATGTATGCAATTAACAGTTCCTTACAACCCACAATAGAGTGGGGTTGCAGAGAGAAAGAACATAATAGTTTGTGAGGTTTCAAAAGCCATGTTACATGATCAAGATCTATATGCTTATTTTTTAGCAGAAGCTACTAGTACAATAGTGTACATACAAAACATAAGTACGCATGTAGTTCATGATGAGAAAACACCTGAATAGGTGTTCACTGGTGAGAAACCAGACATATCACATCTTTGTATTTTTGGATGTCCTATGTATATTCACATACCAAAAGAAAAGAGAACCAAGATGGTGATTTTTTCCCTTCTGATGTTCAGAGGAAGAATCCAACAGAGCATGCATACCTACATGTCATTGATGAACCAGTTGAACTGGTTGATGAACCTCCTACAAAGAGGAGTTTAGCATGGTGTCTACATGTATTGAGAGATGTTGAGAAGAATGGAGCACAAGTAGGAACTTCTAGAGAGTGAAAGCATCCTGATAGGTATTCATGATATGTTGCATTGACGAGAAGAATCAATGACTCAGAGCTTTCATCATATGAAGAGGCCGTAGAACAACAATTGTGGAAAGATGTTATGACAGAGGAATACCATTTTATTCTGAAGAATGATGTTTGGGATATTGTTCCCAAACCTAAGAGGAAGTCAGTTGTAACTTCCAGATGGATTTATAAGATAAAGCATGTTGCAAATGGCAGTGTGGACAAGTACAAAGCCAGTTTGTTTCCCATGGATTTTCTCATAAAGAGGGCATTGATTATGAGGAGACTTTTTCTTTAGTGGACAGGTATACCACCATTAGATCTATTATCTCACTTCCATCAGTATTGGGCAGGAAGCTTCACCATATGGATGTGAATATTGGCTTCCTCAATGGTGAGGTTGAGGAAGAGGTTTACATTGAGCAACTTGAGGGTTTTATGATACATGTGAAGGATTCCCATGCATGCAAGTTGAATAAAGCCTTGTATAGGTTAAAACAAGCTCTTCGAGCTCAGTATGCCATAACAAATAGTTATCTTCAGAAACTGGGTTTCTTGAAGAGTTATGCAAATTCAAACTTGTACTTCAAAGTAGTGGAGAACCAGCCTCTGGTACTAGTCCTATATGTGGATTATGTTTTCCTCAATGGAGAGGAAAGAATGATTTCTCAGTGTCAGAGGGATATTTCCTCAGATTTTGAGATGAAAGACTTAGGTCTTATGCACTACTTCCTATGCCTTGAGATTTGGCAAAGGAATGATGAGATATTTCTATCTCAAGGGAAATACACTATGGACATTGTTCGCAGATTTGGCATGGTGGATTGTAAATCCACAAATATTCCAATGGATTCCAATTTGAGGAAATTCCATGAGAATAAGATTGGATCAAATCCAGTGGACCCCACATTATACAGATAATTGATTGGCTTGTTGATGTACTTGATACATTCGAGGCCAAACATTTGCTATGTAGTTAGCATTTTGAGTCAATTCATGAATGATCCTAGACACAGACAATGGGTTGCAGAAAAGAATATTTTGAGATACCTATGTCATACAGCTGTTTATGGACTCAGGTATGCCTCCAATGGAGGAGTGTTATTGCTTGGATATACTGATTATGATTTGGAAGGCGACATTGTTGATCAGAAGAGCACTTCTGGATATTGTTTCAGCTTGGGTTCGATTATGATTTCATGGTCTAGAAAAATGCAGGGTTCAGTTCCCTGGAGCACCGCAAAGGCTGAGTACATTGATGCTAGTACTGCTTGTAGAAAAGCAATGTGGCTGAGAAATCTACTTAGAGGATTGTTCGGTGAAAAGCTAGAGCCTAGAGTGATCAGGTGTGACAACCAGAGTTGTATAAATCTTTCTAAAAAATCTTGTGTTTGATGACAAGTCGAAACATATAGAAATTAAGTATCACTTCATTCGAGACATGGTCCAGAAAGGTATTGCAAAAATTTAGTGCATAGCTACTGATGAGAAGATTGCAAATGTGATGACAAAGTCTCTATGTGTGACAAAGTTCAGACACTTCCGAGATATGCTTGGTATGGCAGAGAATGTCTCCCTCGCTGAGAGGGAGTGTTAAATGTACAACAGCAAGAGTCATTCTCCAGGAGACTTGTGTTGTATCAAGTTTGGAATTTTCGTTGTATTAAGTTCAAAAACTTATGTTGTATTAAGTTAAGAGACTTGTGTTGTATCAAGTCTTGAACTTGTGTTGTGTTAAGTTCAGGAAGCTTGTGTTGTATCAAGATAGGGCATTGTGTTGTATCAATTCCTAATTATGAGAGATGCATGTGCTATGATCTTGTGTTGTATCAAGATCAGGACCTTGTGTTGTATCAAGATCAAAACCTTGTGTGGTATCAAGGTCGAAAACTTGTGTTCTATTAATATTGGAGTCTTGTGTTGTATCAAGACCATATAGATTATGTTGTATCAAGCTATGAGTTATGTTGTATCAAGTCATGAGGAAATACTATGTGATGTATGGCTAGTCATGGTCACTAGGTGCTATAAATTTCCTTTAGGGATTAGCTACCCCTAGAGTGATTTACATTATCATATGACTATATGACCCCGGGTAATACATATGATCATAGGTTTGGAACAATTCTTCTGAGTATGATATGATAAAGATGATTAATTAATAAAACACTTATGGACCGTGCATAATTTAATTAATGCTAAATGAGATGAACACAAAGATAGAGTAAGGATTTGTTTTTCCCATGTCAGACCTCCAATGAACTCAGATTGCAAAGACATCAGTTAAAGTCTAATTTGTGGAAGACAAGTTTCAGTTAATTAAGGAATATTCTCCTTGATTTATGTGAAGTGTTTGTTATGGATGGAACTGATTGTGAAGCACTAAAGACATTCAGTTAAACTACCAACCGATGATTAATCAGTTAGTTAATCAGTTCACGTTCAGTTCAATTAGTTCACATTCAGTTAAACACAATTAACACCTATGAATTAATGGAGGGCACATATCTTCAATGTGGAAGATAATTTTGAGGTGACAACTTGGCACCAAGTCAAGGAAGGCACAATAGGTAATGTGTGGATAGTGCACACAATGGCCACAGTGTTCACAGTTCCCAAAAGGCATGCAACCATTCGCTACCTCTCATTGTATGACCGAATAAACTTGTTATTAGAGTGTTATGCACTTGGCAAGGCTAAGATAATGTTCTGAGTGATCTCTATTCTCTAGTGCTACTTTGATATCTCTTATCAGGAAATCTACAAGTGTTGTAAAATCATTCTCTGCAATTATCTATCATACTCAAAGGATTGCTAGGTTTTTCATCCTCCAGATTTTGAGGGTTTTCCCAAGGTACATCTTGTGTCTTATGGATTGAATAATTTGTGTGTTTGAATTGTTTTATGAGATCTACATGCATTGGATTTGTTTATCAAAAGTTTTAAATTTCAAGTATCTTCAATTTTTTCTCAAACATTGACATGGTATCAGAGCAAGGGCATGCAATAGCTTATTTTGTGCAAACATTCTAAACCTACGCAGATCTGAAAGCATTGAGCAAAGAGCTTGAAGCAATGGCATAAATATCCATCTGACTGGAAGACCGACTTGAAGGCACATCAAACTTCAACACATGGAAGGTGAGAGTGATCAACATTCTCGAAGAACATGATATTGATTCCATTGTGACCATTGTGATCGAAGAGCCCACTACAAATGCAGAAAGAACCAATTACAAGAACAATCAATCAAAGGCAAAGAGGATCATTTATGACTTCATGAAGGACAACCTCACATTGGTGATCACACCAATGAAGACGGCAAAGGAGTGTTTTGACAAATTCACGAATATTTATGATAAGAAGGCCCCTACTCAAAAGAAGGCTTTGAAGAATATGTTGCGCAAAATGAAGATGGAAAGATGTGAGAGCGTAGCTTCCTTATTCACAAATATTTCACAAGTGAAGAATCAACTTGCAAGCCATCGGCGGGCTCCCCTCCTCATGGGAGACCTTTCTTCCTGCGGTAAATGGAAGAGAAGAGCATCCAAACTTCAAAATACTTTGGCATGATTGCATTCAATAAAAATAGTGCATCGAAAACAAAGTTGTGAACACTAAGGAGGAGAATCTTGCTCTCATGCCTAAAATCGAGAAAGGGAGGAATCCATTCGCTCCAAAATGTCCTTTCATGCAAAGAAGAAAGATATCAATAAAGGTTTGACAAATCAAAGCTTCTATGCATTTATTGTCAAAATTTGGGACACTTTGTAGGGGATTGTCATGCAAGGAAAAGAAAAAAAGGAATATTTCATACTTCCACCATCGTAGAAGAAACTTCCAAAGAAGATGCACTCGAAGAGAAAGAGACAAGAAGGGAGTATTACCTCGTCTCTGCTTTGTATTTATCTTTCATCATAAGAGAAATACATGGATTATTGACAGTGGTGCTTCAAAGCACGTGTAAGGATACAAGGGCGTAATCTCTAAACTAAAAGAGAAACAGTTTGCATGCATTGTAGAATTGGGAGACAATTCCACATAATCAATCCAATGAGTTGGATCCACATCCTTCCAACTGAATTCGGGAGACACACTACATGTGGAGGAAATTCTTTATGTTCCTAGATTGAAGAAGAACTTACTCTCTATTTCTGTCCTTGAATATAAACGCTTTCGAATCATCTTTATGGATAATCAAGCATACTTGTGGCTGAAGAACCAAAACATTAATACGAGTACTGTTATTGGAGTTTGAGAATGAGGAATTTGCAAGGTCCTAGGAAATATTATTTTATCCCTAACACATCATACTATCAGCCCATGCGAGTTGTGGAATAGGAGGCTTGGACACCTTCACTTCATAGCACTACCTGGTTTGCAACGAATGGTGAAAGGTATTCCTAGTTTTGATTATGTACATGATATTGTTTGTTGGGGTTGTGCTTTTGGAAAGAATGTTATAAATATGTTTCCTAACATCCATACTAGATATAAATGCATATTAGATTTAGTGCACTCAGATGTGTGTGGACCCATGTCTTCCCCATCCCTTAGTGGGGATGTTTACTATGTTTTATTCATTGATGATTTCTCCCATAAGGCCTGAATTTACTTCATGAAATCCAAAAGTGAAACCTTCAGTAAATTTCAAGAATATAAAGCCTTAGTTGAGAATCAGACAAGTAGGCATATATATGCCCTAAGGTCTGATAATGGTAGGGAATTTGAATCAAATGATTTTAATGAGTTTTGTAGTGATGCAGGGATATGTAGACAATTAGCAGTTCCTTACAACCCACAACATAATGGGGTTGCAGAAAGAAATACCATAATTGTTTGTGAGGCTGCAAAAGCCATGTTACATGATCAGGATCTATCTGCTTATATGTGGGCAGAAGCTACTAATACAACAATGTACATACAGAACATAAGTATGCATGTAGTTCTTGATGAGAAAACACTTGAAGAGGTGTTCATTGGTGAGAAACCAAACATATCTCATCTTCAGATTTTTGGATGTCCTATTTATATTCACATACCAAAAGAAATGAGAACCAGGACGGAACATTTTGGCAAGAAGGGAACTTTTGTTGGCTATAGTGAGAGCCCCAAGGCATTTAGAATATATGTACATGGTGAGATGTTGAGGTTAGTCGGGATGTGACTTTGCATGAGGAGGCAGCATTAAAGTGGACAAAAGATCTTGTATGTGATCCAAAGATAGAGGAGGCTGAGGTTGATATATTAGAGGATAATGATGGTGATTATTTCCCTTCTAATGTTCAGAGGGAGAATCCAACAGACCATGCATGCCTACTTGCCATTGATGAATCAATTTAATTGATTAATGAACCTCCTACAAAGAGGAGGTCGACATGGTGTCGAGGTGTATTGAGAGATGTTGAGAAGTATGGAGCACTAGTAGGCACTTCCATAGAGCGCAAGAATCCTGATAGGTATTTAGGATATGTTGCATTGATGAGCAACATCAATGACCTAGAGTCGTCATCATATGAATAGGCTGCAGAGCAGCAAGTTTGGAAATATGCTATGACAGAGGAACATCATTCTATTATGAAGAATGATGTTTGGGATATTGTTCCCATACTTGAGAGGAAGTCACTTGTAACTTCCATATGGATTTACAAGATAAATCATGATGCTTATGGCAGTGTGGACAAGTATAAATCCAATTTTATTTCCCATGGATTTTCTCAGAAAGAGGGCATTGATTATGAGGATAGTTTTGCTCTAGTGGCCATGTATACCACCATTAAATCTATTATTTCACTTGCATCAGTATTGGGCTAGAAGCTTCACCGTTTGATGTGAAGATTGCCTTCTTCAATGGTAAGGTTGAGGAAGAGGTTTACATTGAGCAGCTGGAGGGTTTTGTGATACATGGGAAGGAGTCCCATGTGTGCAAGTTGAAGAAAGCCCTGTATGGGTTAAAACAAGTTCCTCGAGCTTGGTATGCCAAAATATACAGTTATATTAAAAAATTAGCTTCTTGAAGGGTGATGCAAATTCAAACTTGTACTTTAAATTAGCGGAGAACCAACATATGGTACTAGTCCTATATGTGGATGATCTTTTCCTCACTAGAGAGGAAAGATTGATTGTTGAGTGTCATAGGGAGCTTACCTCAGAGTTTGAGATGAAAGACTTAGGGATTATGCACTACTTCATACGCCTTGAGATTTGGCAAAGGAATGATGAGATATTTCTAACTCAAGGGAATTAGATTGTGGACATATTGTGCAGATTTGGCATGGTGGATTGTAAATCCATAAATACTCCAATGGATTCCAATTTGAGTAAAATCCCTAGGAATCAGACCGGATCGGATCTAGTAGACCCCACATTATACAGACATTTGATTGGCTAATTGATGTGCTTGATACATTCGAGGCCAAACATTTGCTATGCAATTGGCATTTTGAGTCAATTCATGAATGATCCTAGACACAGACAATGGGTTGCAGGAAAGCATATTTTGAGATACCTCCATGATACAGTTGTTTATGGACTCGTGCATGCCTCCAATGGAGGAGTGTTATTGCTTGGATATACTTATTTTGATTGGGGCTGCAACATTGTTGATCGGAAGAGAATTTTCGGATATTTTTTTTAGCTTGGGTTATGCTACTATTTCATGGTCTCGCATAAAGCAAGGTTCAGTTACCCAGAGCGTTGTGGAGGCTGAGTACATTGCCACTAGTACTGATTGTAGAGAAGCAGTGTGGATGAGAAATCTACTTTGAGGATTGTTCGATGAAAAGCTAGATCCTACAGTGATAAGGTGTGACAACCAAATTTGTATAAAGCTTTCTGAAAATCATGTGTTTCATAACAAGTCAAAACACATAGAAATGAAGTATTAGAAATGAAGTATCACTTCATTTGATACATGGTCCAAAAAGGTAATGTAAACCTTTAGTACATAGCTACTAATTAGCAGATTGCAGATGTGATGACAAATCCTCTATCATATGACAAAGTTCAGACACTTCTGAGATATGCTTGGTATGGCATAGAATTTCTCCCTCGCTAAGAGGGAGTGTTAAATGTACAACATCATGAGTCATTCTCTAGGAGACTTGTGTTGTATCAAGTCTAGAAATTATGTTGTATTAAGCTCAGAAAATGATGTTGTATTAAGTTAAGAGACTTGTGTTGTATCAAGTTTGGAACTTATGTTGTATTAAGTTTAGGAAGCTTGTGTTGTATCAAGCTAGGACATTGTGTTGTATCAAGTCCTATTCATGAGAGATGTTTGTACTATGATCTTGTGTTGTATCAAGATCAAGACCTTGTGTTGTATCAAGGTCAGAACCTTGTGTTCTATCAAGGCCAGAGTCTTTTGTTGTATCAAGACCATATAGCTTGTGTTGTATTAAGTTGTGACTTGTGTTGCATCAAGTCATGAGCATATACTATGTGATGTATGGCTATTCATGGTCACTAGGTGTTATAAGCCTCCTTTAGGGATTAGCTACCCCTAAAGTGATTTACTTTAGCATATGACTACTTGACCTGGGGAAATACATACGATCATAGGTTTGGACCAATTCTTCTGAGTATGATATCATAAACACTTATGGACCATGCATAATTTAATTAATGATAAAAGAGATTAGTACACAGGTAGAGTAAGGATTTGAATTTCCATGTCATACATCTAGTGAACTCAAATTACAAAGACATCAATTAAAGTCAAAGTTGTGGGAAACAAGTTTTAGTTAATTAAGGAATCTACTCCTTGACTTATGCAAAGTTTTTGTTGTGGATGGAATTGATTGTGAAGCACTAAAGACATTAAGTTAAAATCCTAACCAATGGTCAAGTGGTTAGTTGATTAGTTCACATTCAGTTAATTAGTTCAATCAATTCAGTTCAGTTCAATTAGTTCACATTCAGTTAAAGACAATTAACACCAGTGAATTAATGGAGGGCGCATATCTTCAGTGTGGGAGATCATTTTGAGGTGACATCTTGGCACCAAGTCAAGGAAGGCACAATAGGTAATGTGTGGATAGTTTACATAGTTCCCATAGTGTTCACAATTCCCAAATGGTATGAAACCATCTACTGCCTCTCATTGTATGATTGAATAAACTTGTTGTTAGAGTGTTATGCACTTGGTAAGGTTGAGGCAGTGTTCTGAGTGATCTCTATTCTCTAGTGCTACTTTGATATCTCTTATCAGGCAATCTACAAGTATTGTAAAATCATTCTCTGCAATTATCTATCATATTCAAAGGATTGTTGGGTTTTTTATCCTCTAGATTTGGAGGGTTTTCTGAGGGTACATCTTGTGTCTTATGGATTGAATAATTTGTGTGTTTGAATTGTTTTATGAGATCTACATGCACTTGATTTATTTATCAAAAGTTTCAAAGTTCAAGTATCTTCAATATTTGCTCAAACATTGACACAATTACGGGTTAACTAGGGGTAACTAATGATAATTATGGGTTAATTATGGGTAAGTAGGGGCCATTTAATCCCAAGGGATTAACTAAACCAACACTTACACATGATGTTGGGAATTTAGTTACGTTCATGGTGCCATGCGCCCATTTCGAATCCATGTGTGTGTGACAATCCATCTTCATGTAAACATATATAAATAAATATTGAAAATGATAGATGATGATATATTACATTACAATAGTCTTGTCTTTTATATAGCCATTGTCCCTTTTCAACGTAAAGGTCACATGTTTTCACTTTATTAATTAATACTTATGTATTATTTATTATTATTATTATTATTTATGTAGCATTGCCTTTCCCTTTAAGGAAAGCTTTCTCCTCAAAGCTGAGTTTGTTGATGTCATCTTTTTGTGTTCTGGATTTGTGTTGAATGTTGATTTGAGATATGCGATTAGGAAAATTGTTTTATCTTGACATGGGTCTTAAGCCTTTTTGTGCTATGAATCTCTCCATTGGAATGGTGATCTTCTTGATCCACATAGTTGGAACTTGCTTCCATTTAATTTAAATTCCATGTATTGCTTTTGTAGGTTGGTAGAGTAAGTTACTAATGGCATTAACCAGTCGACGCCTAATATCATATCTAGTTTCTTAAGTGGTAAGGAATAACAATTGAGTAGTAGGTTTAAGTTTTGTGTCTGCAAGATACCTCATGGCATTTTCCTATTTCTTTTATATGTTGATAAACGATGGTTAACACTGTGAGATTTTCCATGGGGTACATGAAAATATTAAGTTCCTTTGCTCTGTTGTTGTGTGTACTTCTAGAGTCGACTAATAGAACCTATACGTTGTAACCTCTTTGGTCTTGTTTGTTCTGATTTTATTGCCTAGCATAAGAGTTGTTCATCTTTAATGTTGTTGTAATTTCTTAACTGAAGTGGAATACATTTCTTTGTAAGTAACTAGTTTTCCTTCTTTTGGGTGTTAACCTTTGTAGGTGTCGTTCAATCTTCTTTCTTACAAGTTTGTGAGATGCATGTAAGTATTGTTATTGATACTTCAAGTAACCTTGTGTCTGCATCGAAATTGGATGTATATTCTTTTGCAGGGATATGTACTTCTTCCCCATTTATGATTTAGAGTGTGTTGTGTGGTTGGTTTTGCATTTATGGCTTGGGATCCAATCTTCACCACATCGACGACAAATATTCTACTTCATTTTTTTGTCATTGTTGGAGTGACCTAGTGGATGTTTTTGAACCCTTTGCAACTTCATAGTCATATGACTAAGAACTATTGCACCGATGACCAGGTGACCAATTATCTCTGCATTATATGCATTGTGCCCCTTTCTCTTATAAATAAGTTTTGTCAACTCTTGCTTTTGGTATTCCTTCTAATTTGAGTTCTTCTACTTTTGCTTTTCGCTTTGCAACTTCAATGTTCGGTATTTCATGCATCTTCAATTTGTTTCGTATATATGGTTTGTGACCTCCTAAATAGGTTTTGAGTCATTGTTTCTCGAATAATCGAAACACTCGTGTGGCAAGGGATTCCCACTGATAAGTGAATTCCTCAACGGTTCCTTTCTGTTGTAACCTGGTGAGCCTCGAAAAGAATTCGTCCTTGGTGATTCCTTGAAACCTTTTAAAGAAATATTTTTTGAACAATTTCCAAGTGTAGGAAGATTTATATCCTTTCCACCATATGTACCAATTGTAGGTGTGCCCTTCTATATGCACTGACATATTTTGGTTTTTCTTCGTCTGTTGTAATGTTGTGTTTATCAAAGTATTCCTCATACTTATTTAACCATGCGACACATTGGTATTCACTCATGTTGTATTTCATGAACTCAATTTTTGCTCTAGGTGGGTACATTATAAAAGGTTGATATCGGGTTCCTTTTGATCTATTGGGTGGTGGTGACAAGGAGTCGCAGGAGGAGTTGGTCGACATGTCTAAACTACTTCATTGTCTACAACGGTTTTTATACTTAATCTTATCCATCATCTTCATGATAGCACCCTTTTGACATTTAACCTTGCCTACATATCTGGGAGTACTTTCATTTCAATCTCATGTTTAAGTGTCTCATTATTAATTTTTATTTCTTCTCTTAAATTTTCTTGGTTCTTGGTGATAGTTTCCTTGAGGGCATGGACAACCTTTTCAAATTTCTTGAATTGAGATTTTAATTATTTTGTCATGTTTCTAGTATGTAGGGGAGAGTATTTGGATTCAATTTTGGCTTATAGGATGGTGATAGTGATACTTAGGGTTTAAGGTAATTAATAATAATAATGAACTTATTAGCTTAATGGTGGAAATATATAAATATAATAATTATTATTATAAAAAAATTAAAATAATAATAATATTATTATTATTATTTGTTTGTTTTTTATATAGGGCGCTTTGAGAGGAATAGAGATGGACAAGTGGTGGAAGGGGTCGAGAGAAGGGATGACGAGCAAGGGTGGAGTAGAGGGGTCAACTGGAGAGCGTGCAACGAATGGATAGAGGGAACCAATAAGGGAGCGATGGTGGTGGGTGGAAGAGGATGTGAAGTGAGCGTGAGCAGGGGTGGAATGACATGGAGTTGGGGGAGAGAAGACGCATAGGTGGAGTGATGGCATGGAAGGAAATGCATGGGGAAAGGATGAAGTGATGGCGCAAGGAAGGGGAGAGGCACTTGGAAGGAGAGGGAATCTATGGGAGCCCAGGGGCAGAAGCATTGGAGTGGAAGTTGGGAGGTAGATTCCTAGCATAGGAAAAAGAGAATGGACACTAGGAGGAAAGACGTGGGTTGACGTGAGGATGAGTGTAGGGAATGGAAATGATAAAACACGTAGGTGGTTGAGGTGAACTGCTTTGGGGTGGACTGACAGAAAGGAGGAGGTAATGTGGAAATGGAGCATTGAGTGGACAAAAGAGAAGATGGTAAAACCATAGAATGTCCAGAATCCAAGCAACAAAAAACCTGGAACCTGTGCCTGCTCTGATACCAATGATACAAACCAAGTCTAGTTGTTAATGAAGATAATCCATCTCCATGTAAAAATATATGATTAAATATTGAAAATGATAGATGATGATATATTGTATTACAATAGTCTTGTCTTGTCTTTTATGTAACGATAGTGCCTTTTCAACGCAAATGTCACATCTTTTCACCTTGTTAATTATTAATTATGTATTATGTACTATTTATTTATGTATTATTATTATTATTATTTATGTAACAGTGTGAGGCACACTAGTCTACGTCAATGGGTTTACTAGGGAATATGGCATCTATGAATGTTTGGAAGCATCCCTTGGGTTTTCCTTTGAAAAATGTAGGGACCATTTAAAGGTTATCAAGGGTTAATTTGCGGTAGGCATAGATTATTAGGGGTAATTAGTGGTTAAGTAGGGGCCATTAGTTGCAATTGGTGGTTAATTGGGGAAAATTAGGGGTCAATTATGAGGTTAATTAGGGGTCAATTATGAGGTTAATTAGGGGCCAATTATAGGGTAATTAGTGGTAAATTGTAGTAGTATTTGAGAGGATAGCTATTGAGAACATACATGGAAAATATATTTAGGGGTGATCCTTTTAACCCCCCCCTGAAAAAAAAAGTCACGAGAATTGATTTTGGCTTCTAGGGGGGTCTAGAAAATTTCCTTGAAACACATATTTAGGGGTGGTCTTTCTAAAATCCCCTCTAAACGTTATGGAAATTTAACAATTGGAGGAATTTTTTTACAAACCACCACCAAAATTTCAATTCTCAAGACTATTGGAGGGGTTTTTTAAAAAACTTTCTTGAAAAATACCTTTATGGGGTCTTAAAAAAAAACCTCCAAAAGTCTTGAGAATTGAACTTTTGGGGGTGGTTACAAAAAAACGCCCCTAAAAGTCTATTTCTCGTGAATTTTTTTTTTGGGTTGGGGGGGCGGGGAGGGGTTTCTAAAACCGCCTTTGAAAACACCTTTATGGGGGCTCTTCCNCCGTAAAAGGGTGATTTTGTTGTAGTGGATGTTTGAAATCATCGGAACGTTGGAAAAGACTTCTCGAAAGAAGACATATGCAAAAGACAAAAAGTCAAAAGATTGCCTAATCCAAGCATTAAAAGAATAATTTTGATGTTCTGGAGGGAAACTGAGAAAGAATCCCATGGAAAGGGCCTAGGAAGGACTATTGGAGTCCAATATGCAAAGGGTACATCAAATGTCAACAATGAAGAAAACATATTTGTCCAAAAGACCTCCAAGGATGGAAGAGGATGAGAATAATGAAGAAAACCCTAGTCGGGGTGTTGATAAATATGACATAAAGTGAAGAGAAGAGTTTGTGATCATATGTTGTCCTAAACAAGACTACAATGAGGAATGTGTACCAGATATGTTGAGTGAAACAAATGGAGAGTCACTAAAACTATAAGTTATTGGGAGAACTCAAGATTTCCCTGAATCATGTGATCGCATTGTTGTTTTTGTAGGTATGAAAGGAATAAATGAAGGGGATGACCTTGTAGGTCAAAAGGTTGTTGATGATACAAAGATTGAAGAAGGCAATGTGAGAACTGTGATCTTAGATCATGGAAGGTATGAAGACACTTAAGAATATGGTGTGGAAGATAACCTTATAGGTTATGGATATTCAGATTACAAGGAGAAAATGATTGTCCAAGAATGCCCAAGAGAAGAAGTTGAGCTCAAATTTGTTGAATTCCAAGAAGAAATAGAGAATGAATTTGCAGCAGGATATAGCAAGAGAATTTGGGTTGGATTTCGAGTTCTGAAAATGATGTTGAAGATGTCCTTAAAGATCTTGTTGATGATTGAATAACAAAATTTGTCCATGAGAAGGATGCAACAAATCGTCATCTACCACTTAGAAAAGGAACTATGATAGGATTCAATGCACAAGAACATACTATATAAGACATTGAAGAATACTTTTTACAACAACAAATTGGAAAAATGTAACTGCAACTAAAGAAAATAGAAGAGGATGGAGACAAAGGCATGTTCAGATTTGAAGACATTTTAAATAAATGTTTGCATAAGGATGATTGTTGATGAAGGTATGCCATGTGTTACAATATTTGGTTTGATGATAATGTACAATATTAAATAATTGAGTCCCTTTCAAAATTCTCACCACAACTTGCCAAGGGGGTAAAAATAACCACTAATTGCAATCATTAGCAAACAACAACTCCCAAGGGTTCTCCTCAAGTTGGTAACTACGTTTTGCTTCACTCAACGTCCTTCTACTTCCCCATATACATCCCAATAATATTTTTGGTGTCCTTATGCATCCTCATTTATGTAGTTTATGTCATAGTGTGTGCGTACCATCCTTATTTACATCCTTGCATTGATTTTGTGTCTCGATTTGCATCCCAAATTAGGATATTAGGGTTGGTTGGGATGTCAATTAGAGTTACATCCCAATTTGCATCCCAGTGTCTTAATTTTTGCCACACTTCTCTCTCTCTCACACACACATATATATAGAAGAGAACTTTCCAATGAGCTATTATGTGTCCAAACATATGTTCGAATCTACGAGTTATGGTCCCATGAAGTTGACTACATTTTTTCCAACTTGACACCCCTAAATCTTGAAACTCTAACTTTCTATCTCTTTAATGTATTACCTTTACATTTATACTGCATATTGTAATAAATAGATGCATCAACCTCTTGTCATGGTTGGGGCATGGCAAATGGAAGATATTAGTTCAATGCATCTCTTCATTGTGTTGCTAGTTATGTTGAGTTGCTTAAGTGTGTCATTTATATGGTGAATAAAGTAAATGCATTGCTTATATATGTACATGTGCTACTACTTAAGTTCATTTCTTACGTGCGTCACTTTATACGGTGCATCACTTTAGTGCATCGCATATGGTGTATGAGTGGGTTGTGTGTGTTGCTTTTGGTGTGTTGCATGTACACATGTTAGCACTTATATGCTGCTCGTTGTGGTGCATTGGTTATGTACATTGCTTGAGTGCATCACTTAAGTGAGTCTCTTGTGGTGCATTAATTATGTGTATCATTTGAGGGTGCTTCCCATGGTGTGCCATGTGTGTGTATTGCTTATATGCCATTAGTTACGGTGTGTCACTTGTGTGTCTCTTAATTATATGATGTATCGTTACTTATATGTGTCATTTGAGTGGAATACTTGAGTGTGTCAATGCTTAATTACATCACTTTTGTGTCATTTCAACTACTTTATTCACAGTAGAACCAACATACATCAATTTTAAACCCTTATTGAGCATTAAGAGGAATAAAAAATAAATTAAGGCACAAACTTGTGGGTGCTTATAATATCAGGTTCAATATAGATACGTGTTGGTTTGTTTATTACTGGATTATTTTTTATATTTATGGTGGCCACCTTTTGTTTTCCACTTTTTACACTATGAATCTCAACTTTTCTTCCATTTTATTTTAATAGTGTTATGTTATGTTACACATCTAATCCATACCAAGATATAGAGTGCACTTCACTTCTCTTGATTCAATAAAAATAATAACTGACCTACCACTTACAAATTGTAATAGTAGGGTAAATAGTAATTCATTAGGTTGCAATTCATTACGTCAACAAACAATAGGCCAACAGTTCAAATCTTACATTGTAGATGAGATGCATAATATTAAAATTGTATGCGAACACTTTTTGGCGTCATAATATGCACCCCTCGGGACATAAATTGAGATGTAATTTGGGAGATTAGGTATTGTTAGGACACAAAGTGGAATCTAGGGTTAGCTGGGACCCAAATTGAGATGCTAGGGTTCATTGGAACACAAAAGAAGATGCAAATTGAGGCACTATTGTTAGTTGGGACACAAAATGTGATGTAAGGATGCAAATATGGTATTGTGAGGGATGTACAAATTAACACAAACCAAGCACATGGGACATAAAATATCACAAAAGACAATGTAAATTTGACACTAATAGCTATGAGGGTCACCAATATCAATGTAGGGGATGCAAATAAGACATATAATGAAACCACACCAAATGTGTCATTGTTTACAACCTTGAGCTTTGCAAAAAAAGTACAATGCTAAGGGATATTAATTGGTACACGAGAGCTTTACTCTATAGTAGTGCAAGCATTACTCAAGTTGACATCTATAACCATATGTTGATAAGACTCGAGTTGACGTTGATGAATAACCTTCAACTTTAGTTGATGCGAATGTGGCATTCATCAACAACAACAAACAATCCTTGATTGTTAGTGGAGCTTAAGTTGTCTCCTAAGAAAAATGGACGTAGGGCTCTAGGTGGGAAAATATTATACAACAATATTTAGAAAGATCAACAATGAATGGAATCATCAAGACATGTTGAAACAAGATTGTCCCGACCATAAAGTAAGCGGAAACAAGATTGAAATGACCTGGTTGTTGAATGGCCATGACTATCATGTTCTAGCATAGGGGAAAAAAATGACAAAGACACGTTATTAAAAGGCATAAATAAATAACTACAAAGGTTTCATGCTATAAAGGGGTTCACGTTCTAAAAAGGGTTTCCTTCTCTATAATGAGATTGAGACTCTGGATCGACCCAAATCAATCTCAAGTAAGAGGGGTTCGAATTTTGTGCGGTTCAAATAGTCTGTAGAAGAGAAGGAAAAAAGGAAGGATTGTGTTCACAATGAGTAGGACGCATAGATGTTGTTGGTGCCAGCCCAGTGAAGAAGAATCATGAGAAATTAACCACCATTGTAAATCCAAATGAGACTAAGAGCATCTGAAATTGTATATATCTAAGTAGTTCTAAAATCATTGAAAAGAAGGCAATGGTACATGCCTTATTATTATTCTCCTGATTGTGTAAAATGTTTCCAATATGTATTATTTCCAGTTAAAATTCTATGAATAACATAAGGATGTGTGGTACACTATGCATTCTGACACAGAGCACAATCCTATAGGTGTTAGGTTTGTTGCAGGTATGTCCCTCTCTATGAAGAGGTATCATAACTAAGTTTCAGCTCTAAGTTGAGAAGACTAGAGAGATAACATAATGGAGTTTTAGCTCTAGCTGATAAGAATTACAGAGATAACATAATGGAGTTTCAGGTCTAGCTAAGAAGAATTACAAAGATACCAAATATCTATTTAGCATCGTAGAATTAGTTATAAGAGATTTGTTCCTGGTAGAGATTGTGTTTGCATGAGACTTGAGAGAAGGTGTTTCGACAAGTGTGATTGTTGGAAGTGGAGCTCGTGGGAAACAATGTCAATGAGGTGGTGTTGGCCCTAGGGGAAGTTAGGCATAATTCAGTCGGAATTCTGACTAAGTATGGAAAGAGTCAGGTCGCAAGAAGGAAGAAGGAAGTTGTGATGAAAGTAAAAGAAGGGGAAGGAAGAAGGAGCTATGACAGAAGTAATTGCGGAAGAAAGAGAAGACAATAAAAGAGTTTGCGACAGAAGGAAAAGATGTGACAATATAAGTTGCGACAGAGGAAATCATGTCAGAAGGTGAGCAGCGGTGCAACGGTTGGAAATCAATAGTTGGAAAGATCGTGGGTATGAGGTCGGCTAGAGTCAGTGAATGTCGCATGTATGAAAGCATATTTGTAAATCGGGTCGTTAGTGCTTACTGACATGTGTTGCTAAAATAGGAATGACATCATGTTGGCTAACTGCATGAAGTAGGCTGAGAGTAACATGTAAGAGTCTATAAGAAGGAAGAACCTAAGTTATGTGTGGGTTACTCACTTCCTCGCTGAGTTGCTTAGTTGCTTACTTACTTACTTACTTACTTACTTAGTTGTCAGTAGAGAATTAGTTAGATATTTTGGAAGAGAGTCGAAGAAGTATGCAGCTGAGTGCATAGAGTTGTAGAGGATAAGTCGAACTGATCCAGGCTATGTGCAGATCATTAGTAGAGTAGAAGAATAAATATTTGTAGAGATATAGAAGAAATTGAGTGATCCAGGCTATGTGCGGATCAGTAGTAGAGTCAAGTAAACAAGAACTAACGACTGAAGAACATAGAGCATGAGAGGAGAGAGAAGTTTGTATAGATAAGAAAAGAAGATCTAGAACATAGTTTGTAGCTCAGTGCGTAGACAAAAAGGTGCCATATATTTCTCATGCCAGATGAAGAACACCTTTGTGGTTTTTCCCAAATGGGTTTCCATGTTACTTATTGTGTCAAATGTGTAAATGATTAATGTATTTGAGTCACATGTATGTTGTTGTGAATGAATGTTTATGTATTTGTTTATAATCGAGTTATATTCAGTTGTCGCACTATGGTAGGAGAAATCATCTATACTCCATGATATTTATTGTTATAGTATATGTTGATGGTTGAATAGAGTTGCATCTTGACTGTGCATAATCGATATATGTAATCCACCCCCTAAGCTTCGGTCAAGCGCCTTGGTAGAATTCCAAGGGAAGAGACATCCCTCACCCAACTGCGGAAACTTGGTTCTCAAAGTTACCCATAAGAGAGTAAAGGATCTTAGTTGAACCCAACATGGTGGTTGGGCCGATACATTTACATGGATACTCATGAGAACTTATTTTATGAGTTTCCTATTGTGTTACATGAGTGGTTATTGAAGTTAGCCGCCCAACAAATAAATTTTCAATAAGGAGAACTAATGGAGTGGAATCCTCAATTGATTCAACGGCTGAAGAATGGTAGCAACCCTGTGTCGAGGGCTATTGATTTTTGGGTAGATAGTATTTTGAAAGATTATATTACTCAGTTTGTTGTCGAGACGATAACCTCGTATAGTAAGGCGAAAATAAAAAGTTTGCAAGGACCCTGAGGAAGATACTTATCATCTTTGAAAACTTGGATAAAGTTGCTCATATGCGAAAAAGGAATCCTAAGAATGTGACTGTTAGAATAACTGTGTGCAGAAGTTTGGATATTTTGCAAACGAAGTGCACGAAAAATGGATCAAACTAAGCTGAAATGTTCCTTGGTGATAGTAGAACTGAACTAGAGGCTAGATATTTTAGAAGTAGAAGAATATTTCGGTCAGGAAAGAGAAGAAAGACTGTGTCAGGAAGAGGAAGTTGTAGTACTACCAGAGGAGAAGGCTACGAGCTCACGTCACATATTGACGAATGTTCTTGCGACGAAGAAGAGGAATATCAATCTATATACGAAGAAGAAGAAGAAGAAGCAGAAGCTCTAGATCTAGAGCATGAGTACGATACCCTTACAACCCCATGCACATCGTCAGAGATAAGATCTAGAAACTCATCTCCAAGTGGTTTTGTAAATACAAGTAGCACTAATGCTCGAAATAGCAGAAAAGGGAGTCCGATTAGTTAAAAATATTTCCCAACCATACCAACATTTAACATAATGGTTGGGACCGATATTAAGTTGTTGATATTTAATGGAAACGGGTTAGAAGACCTAGAGGAACATTAGTTTCTCTATGAAGTTGTGTGGACTGTGCGACAGGTCCAAGATGAAGCGATAAAGAAATCACACCTGATCACCACAAGAGGTCATGCACTATATTGGTATATAAAGTTTTCCATAGTTCCGGTAGGATTTGCACATAAAACACTCGGTCAGATTCGAGTGGGAATGATAGACGAGTTTAGAAAGATGAAATCTGAGTCGCAGTGCATCACAAAGATTAAAGAAATCAAGCAGTTACCTACAGAGTCTATCTGGGAATTTGACCAAATATTTAAGACATTGATGGCTAAAGTAAGCTTTCAGATGTCAGACATACAACACACCATTCACTCGCATCTAGATAGCCTTACACTGCAAGTACAAGACATTGAGAAGGGGAAAGAGATTCAAGAAGAAATATGGTGTATAAGGTGCAAAATAGAGGGGAAACATACAGATAATTGTCCTAACTATGTTGTAGCAGGAGAGTCGAACCCGATAAATACCCAAGGGATGCCTTGGTGTAGAATATGTGAGACTCGAGGCCATCGGTCGAAAGAATGCTTGTACTTGCAGAATATTGTAAGTGCATCGACTAGTCTGTATTGTAAATTTGTAGGACATGATGAGAAAGATTGTAGAGCATTTCAGCTAGTGAAGGAGAAGAGGGTGGACACCTACTTAATGAAGAACGATGAGTAGATGCAAGTTGAGCAAGTGCAAGCTCAATATCCACCGCCTCAGTATCAACAACCATAGTATCCTCAGTCGCAATATCAACAAAATCAATATTCGTCGCAACAACAATACCCTCAACCTAGGGGGGTGGAAATTTTTGGGGGCCGAGGAAAACAACAAGGGGGCCGAGGATTTGGCCGAGGAAGAGGCCAAGTCATATGTTATAACTGTGGAAAACCAGGACACTTCGCTCGAGATTGTGCAAGTCCTGCAAAGGCATGTTTCTATTTTAAATCATTTGTCCATATTGTCGAACAATGTCCACAATTGATTGCAAAGTGGCAGGCTCGAATGGTGGGAAATCCCAATCCTACGTATAATCCTAAACCAAATCCTAATAAGAACATCCAAATGATTTCTATTGAGCCAAGAGAAGCAAACATCGTTGTCGTAACAAGAGGAGGTGTTGCAACTGGAGCAGACCAAGATACACAGAATGGACAACTGCGGGTACGACCGATGACACAAAAAGAAAGTACCATTCGACGTCTAGAAATAAAAGGAAGTATTCTTGGATGTACAACCAAAATTTGTCGACAAAAATCAAGCGTCAACGTCTAGAAGGCCGATAGTGCAAATGCCTGAGAAATTCGACCAGCTATTACGAAAGCAACAAACGAAAAAGGTTAGTAAACTTAAAGTGTTTTCCAAAAGTTCCTTATCGCTAATCCATGATAGAGATGTTGTCACAGAATTGAAAACGTTGATAAAAAAAACTCAAGAAGATATCCGACTAGAAAGAAGAGTCAACCATGTGGGAAAAAGGTCCAAGACTAGTCGCGAATTACGAATGACTGTCCAAATAGGAGATTATGATATGGATTATATCATTTTAGATCTGGGCTCTGATGTTAATATTTTGATAAGACAAACATGGGAAAGCATGGGAAAACCGCGACTAGATTGGTCTCCCATTCAACTCAGGTTAGCTAATTTGTTGAAGGTCTTACCTATTGGTCAACTGACTCAAGTACATGTCGAGGTAGAGGGCCTGAGAACATATGCAGATATTGAAGTGATCGACATTGTCAATAATACAAACCCATATCCTACACTTTTGGGGATCGACTAGGAAATAGACAACTAGACCATCATAAACTTCAAGCGAATAATATTTGCATTTGAATATTGAAAGATAAGAGTGGTCGCGCCAATTGATCTGCTGGAGGGACAACAATATGTTGAACCAGTGCACAATGAAGGACAAAGATATGTTGAACCAGTGCACAATGAAGGACAAGTTGATTACCTAGATCACATATATAAATTTGTGTCTTCTATAAATGATTATATCAATCCAACAACTGATGAAAAGCTAAGTTGGAGGAGTGTTATCTCCTATACTTTCGATTTAGGTGAAGCATTAGAAAATTGGCAGAATGAAATGCATGAACTATCTATGAGAATATGCGCAAGAATTACACAATCTGTGTGACGGGTAAGATCTAAGGTAAGCGAGCTACCTACATACAAAGGTTTACCTAACCTTATGTCTTTTCTAGCAGAATTTGAAGAAAAAGTTACAGAATCGCAGCGATTATCCACCTTTGACTTTGTGTTGAAAGCTACACCCGTTAGATGGTGGGGTGCACATAAACAATCTATATTTGAATGGCTGTAGTGTAGAATATTGCCAGAGATCATATTTGGAGAAGAAATCAGTTATAATACTAAAAAATATACAGGATTTATAGATCCTATTGAACATATTGAGTATTGCCGTGTGACATGGAAGGCATATCCACGACAAGAGTGGGTTCATCACTTTGTACATGCGTTGGATATGATACCAAGGAATTGGTATACATCATTTGAGATGCGATGAGGAACTCTTGATTGGGAAGAGTTAGATACTAGCTTTACACATACATGTGAGTTGGCAGATGACCACCCTTTGATTAATACTGCATTGCAAGTGTTGAAGTCAAATATATTTGAAGAAATCCATGTTTCTTGTTCCAGCGATGAACTTTAATCAATGCAACGCAACAATCCACCATTGGATGGAATGTTACAATGTGACAGGAGAACCATATGATGATGACCCACTCAATGTAAAAATAACTTAGTCGGAAGGTACGTGCACAGTGGAGGGACTTGGTAGTTCTAGTGACCAATTCCTGAGTCCACTCAAAATCAAGAAAGTTAATATTGGATCGACGGAAAATCCAAAGTTCGCCAATATTGAAGATTATTAGGATCATGAGAATGTCGGAAATATCACTAATTTATTGCATGAGTTTCAGGATTTATTCCCTACCAAATTTTCAAATATGAAGGGAATAGTTGGAGATTTGGGAGAAATGAAAATACCTTTGAGGCCCGATACAAAACCGGTCAAGCAGCGAGTGTACCGACTGAATCAAGGCTATAAAGAAAAGGTCAAGGCTGAACTGGAACGAATGCTAAATGTGGGTATTATAGAGCCTGTCAAGGAATCAAAATGGACCAACTCGATAGTAGTACAAAACAAAAAGGCTACGAACGAAGTGAGAATTTGTGTTGACTTGAGAAAACTGAATGATGCTTGCTTACATGACCCGTTTCCGACTCCATTTAAGGATGAAATACTAGAGAGTGTCAAAGGTTAAGAAATGTACTCGTTCACTGATGGATTTTCTGGTTACCATCAGATAAGAATCGCAAAGGAAGACTGACACAAGACTACCTTTGCGACCGAGTGGGGATGTTTCCAATATGCGATGATGCCCTTTGGACTTAAGATTGCTCCTGCAATTTTTTCCAGAATAGTAGTTATTGCTTTTAAAGATTTCATTCACAAATTTCTTAAAGTCTACTTCGATGATTGGACGGTATTTAGGCTTGTAAAAGGCCATACTAAGAGCTTATAATGATGCTAGAACATTGTCGCCGATATCAATTTTCTTTAAACTTGAAAGAATGTATCTTTTGCGCCCTATTGGAGTCCTGTTGGGCCATGTGGTTTGTCGCGGTGGAATTTTGGTCAACCCGGTTGAAGGATATGCAGAGGTGACTACACCGATGAAAAAATTGTTGAAAAAATATGCCAAGTTCCACTAGACGGATATATGCCAAGAGAGTCTAGATACATTGAAGAGTAAGATGGCTACAATGCCCATACTTTTATTTCCATACTGGAAAAAGGAATTCCATGTTCATGTTGACGCGTCATTTGTCGCACTTGGCGTGGTAATAACGCAACCAAGAGAAGGGTCAACTGACCATCCTATTGCCTTTACTAGCAGGAATTTGTCAACTGCATAAAAGAATTATACCACAATAGAAAGAGAAGGATTAACAATGGTATATGCTTTGCAGAATTTCATATAATACTTATTGGGAGGACATTTCAAGATGTACACATGCCATTTCGCATTGAAATACATTGTCAATAAGCCAGTGTTGGGGGGGAAGATCTGCGATGGCTTCTCTTCTTTCAAGAATTTGATTTTGAAGTAATTGTTAAACTCGTTCGATTAAATTTGGGACTAGACCATCTTTCAAGATTTGAAAGCAATGAAGAACCTAGTAATCTGGAGGATGATCTCCCTGATGCGCAATTGTTTGCAATAACCATGTTTGATGATCACTACAGAGATATCATACAATTTTTGAGTACATGTTATGCACCAAAAAAATTCACCACTGCGTAGAAGAAATAATTGGTTGTGCAAGGTGCGTATTTCCAATTAATAACTGGACAATTGTATAAGATGGGTCCCGATGAGATTCTTTGTCGTTGTCTTAGAACACGAGAGACTGGTGATATTAAATGAGGCACATGCTAATGTTGCAAGAGGCCGTTACGCTGGAAAAGCCATGGTGCGCAAGATTTTACAAGCAGGATTGTGGTGGCCCACCATGCATGCATATGCCCAAGATTATTGTTGCAATTGTGGTATTTGCCAAAGATCTGGAAATTCGTCGCGATGGAATGAAATGCCACTGGTATCTTAGGTAACATTGCAAGTATTTGATAAATGGGTCGTTGACTTTGTGGGCCCTATCGTTATGATAGGAAAGCGAACTGGCGCACGCTATATTATTACTACAACTAATTACCTTGCCAGATGGATTGAAGCAGCGCCAATAAAGGATTGTATTGCCGCAAAGTTTTTGTTTGAAAATGTCGTGATAAGATTCGGTTGCCCAAACATTTTAATAAGTGATCAAGGTATGCATTTTGTTAACCAGTTGATTGAAGAATTTATGGAAGAATTCAGATTCAACATAGAAAAACAATGTCATATCACCCTCAAGCGAATGGTGTTGTCGAAGCCTTTAACAAAAACCTGGAAATGCATTGACAAAGATTTGTAATGTTCAAAGAGATGAATGGGATCGAAAAATTTCCATAGTATTATGGGCATATTGCATGACTTGTAAGAGATTGAAAGGCCACACTTCATTTTGCTTGGTTTATGGGCAGGAAGCTGTGATGTCGATGGAGTTCATTATACCGAGTTTAAGAATTGTTGCGATCACAAAAATGATATATGTCGATGTTGTCGAGGAGAGATTGTTGCATCTTGTGCAACTGGAAGAAGAACACTTTGTCACAGGGTATCACCAACATGTTGAGAAAGAAAGACAAAAGATATGACATGATCAACACATTAAGAACAAACATTTTCAGGTCAGAGGACTTGTTCTTATATATGACAACAAATTTTTCAAGCATCTGGGCAAGTTGAGAACACATTGGTTAGGACCATATACTGTCGTAGATATCACTAACAAAGGAGCTTTCAAATTTCAAAGGTTAGATGGAACATCGGTCATAGGACTAATAAATAAAAGTCGGTTGAAGCCGTATCACAATAGCAACGACTTGGCCTCAAAAAAAAAAACGAGAGAGATTTTTTGTTGCATGCTGCCAGTTTTCCACAGAGGGAGAACAAGACAGAAAGAGTAAAACAAATCAACTTTGAGCCTTTGATGTAGTTGTTGGTCGCAGACGGCTAGTCTGCCACAATAAGAAGAGAAGTCTCATAGAGTAGGTGTCTAGTGCAGATAAAAAATTCAGGGCGAAGACACATAGTTTGTCACAAGAAAAGGAAACCTAAAGAAGGAGGAAAACAAGTCATAGGGAGTGCGATGTTGTCGCAATAAAAGGAGATATATCGAAGGAAGAAAACAGGTTGCAAGGAGTGCAACCCTGCCGCAAGCAATATTGATATCGTAGAAGTGACAGTTATAAGGCATTACATTCAAAATCTCTAGAGATTTTGGTGGTGTGTTTTTTGGTCATGTATGTTTTTATGGCAATAACTACCACTTGAGGTGACAACTAGATGGTGGCATACATAGATGTTTCCTTAATTATTTGTACGATTAGTCCATGTGACTAAAAGAACATATATCTTTGGATTGATTTATCTCCCGTGTGAAGCATGGTCGTGGATAATGGATGCATGATATCAACATTGGCACCCAAAGTTCATTTTCATCCTAGTTATATGAGAGAAGAGCAATTATTATCTTCAACTGCAAGAGCCAAAGGGAATTGTTGAAATATGGTCATTTAGATTTTCGGCGCAAGTACAATTGTTGAATATGAGGTTGAGATACATCACCTACGATAGTCATGGAAGATACTGCATGATATATCCTACCATAGGCAGAAGTTCCACTAGTTGTTGAGCAGACCACTCTAGTTGTTGAGCAAGTTCTGGTTAGACCTTCAGGGAAATCACATGCAGATAGACCAGGTCCATCTGCAACTACATGGGGGAAGCGTACTACAAACATGAAGAGGAAAGGAAAAGAAACAACACCGCCAACGCCACCCCATCAAGAGGACAAAGACTCCGAAACTAGAAATTTGTTGTTGACATACATCCCACCAAAATGCTATGATACGCCAAAAGTTAAAATCCTAAAGAAGTCAGGGGTTTCGTTGGTGGCACCATCGGTGCTGAAAAGAGTTAAGGTGTTGAAGAATGTTTTGTTAAAATTGCGAAAGATATCCTTTGCTGACCATGACACAAAGAAACAAAAATATTTAGACAGGAAGAACTACATGGTCGAGGTACATGATACACCATATGGGCCGAAACAATTGGTTCCAATGGAATGGGCCACAGGGCTTGAGCAATCGGGAATATTATCATTGTTGTATATGCCACATCTTGGCCGAAGCTCAAAAATATGCATGTGTCAAATAGTTATTAGTGTGTTTTCATGGTGGCTACCTATGGCTCGACAAACCAATCTCTGTGGATGTCGAACTCATTACAATAATTATATGTTGATGTATTTGTAACTTCAGAATGTATTCACTTGTATATTTCATATATTGTATTTCATTGGTCCCTGATGTTCCTATCAGGAGAATCATTAATGTAATTAAGTCATGTAAAGTCATAGAGGTTGACCCTCATTGTTGATCAGAGGGAAAACTCCCCACAGTTGTGGGGCACTAGGGTTATTATACTCTCCTAGAGAAGTCGACCATGGTAAGTTATTGTCGAGTCGAAAACTAGTATAAATAGAGAGCGACCCTCTCTATTTACAACACACACTCACCCAGCTATAGCGCATAGGTGAGAGAGGAGAAGCTCACTCAAGTGAGAGAGAGAACAACTATTGGAGATCATCTTTCTGTCTTTGGGTTTTACTGCTGTCGTTGGTGCTCATTCTATCTCTGAGGAAGTTGCGGGGTTTTCTCCTTTATGGTTTCCGCGAGGAAAATCTTTGTAACTCAACTGAAGAATGAGATGAAAAAAGTTACCCTTAACATAGAATATGGCTAAGGAAGCAGAAATGAAGAAGCTCCAACAACAAGTGAGAGTGGTGCGCACACAACAACAACATAGGGAAGAAAACCCATGAGGAAGAAAACCCATAGGAAGATGCATAAGATTTCAACCCAACTGATAGTGGTTCTAGCTCAACTCCGATAGACCCAGTAGTAGGAGAGAAAATCAAACAGGATGATGGACAACAAGCAAAGTCAAAACAAAAGAAGAGAAAGGCTGATAAAACCGCAAATATCATGAGCCTTGATGGTGAATATTTTACATTCATGATTGAATCCTTCACAAAATTTGCACAAGAAACTTTCAAGAAAATGGATGAGCGATAGACGGAGCTCACAAGTATTGTTACTAATCTGCTGAAAGTGTTATGCAAAGTCGTTGAAGAGTTTAGAATTGTAGTACATTATACGCCCCAAAGAACTTAGTCGCATGATATAGCTGGCACTTCAAAAGAGCGACAAACTGAAACACCAATACCGGTTCCACTAGTTAGGACACAAGTATTAGGAGAAGTACTTGATTTGTGAACCCCAAAATTCAATGATGTGGCCAAAAGTATAGGCCAGATAACCAT
>LPNX010133947.1:887388-1057625 GCA_001517045.1 Pseudotsuga menziesii
GGCCCTTGCATGCACAAATTTTGTTGATGAAGAGATAACAAAGGAAATGTTTTTAGAATCCAAGGTCACTCAACTTGGCAAAATAGCAGAAGACCTTCGTAAAAGGCCGTAGAGTTCAAAGCGCATCTAAAAACAAGTAAACCTCCAGATGTGATAGAAGAAAGAAGGAAAGCAACAACAAAGGCTGTGAAGAGAATTGAATAAGCAAATTTATCTTGTGCCAAGGATGTCGACCAAGTGTCTTAGACTTGGGAAGCCTTGATTGAAGACACCGAAGTAGAGAAAGTCGCACAGAGTTGAGACAAAAGTAACTCAACTGAAGAATGAGATGAAAAAAGTTACCCTTAACACAGAATATGGCTAAGGAAGCAGAAATGAAGAAGCTCCAACAACAAGTGAGAGTGGTGTGCACACAACAACAACATAGGGAAGAAAACCCATGAGGAAGAAAACCCATAGGAAGATGCATAAGATTTCAACCCAAATGATAGTGGTTCTAGCTCAACTCCGACAGACCCATTAGTAGGAGAGAAAATAAAATAGGATGATGGACAACAAGCAAAGTCAAAACAAAAGAAGAGAAAGGCTGATAAAACCGCAAATATCATGAGCCTTGATGGTGAATATTTTACATTCATGATTGAATCCTTCACAAAATTTACGCAAGAAACTTTCAAGAAAATGGATGAGCGATAGACGGAGCTCACAAGTATTGTTACTAATCTGCTGAAAGTGTTATGCAAAGTAGTTGAAGAGGTTAGAATTGTAGTACATTATAAGCCCCAAAGAACTTAGCCGCATGATATAGCTGGCACTTCAAAAGAGCGACAAACTGAGACACCAATACCGGTTCCACTAGTTAGGACACAAGTATTAGGAGAAGTACTTGATTTGTGAACCCCAAAATTCAATGATGTGGCCAAAAGTATGGGCCAGATAACCATATACTTTTTGCAAATGTGAATGTCTGAAGTACATGCAATGTAGAATGTCGCAGTCATGGAAATGAAAGTGCGACATGGCGTCATGATTAAGCAGGCGAAGGTAAAAAATAAAAATGTCAATAATATGAAGCAGGTAGTGTAAGAGGTCGAGTAGAAAACAAAAAACGTGGGAGGAAAATAGGCATAGGCACGACAAGGTTGTGGCCCCTGCATGCACAAATTTTGTTGATGAAGAGATAACAAAGGAAATGTTTTTAGAATCCAAGGTCACTCAACTTGGAAAAATAGCAGAAGACCTTCGTAAAAGGCCGTAGAGCTCAAAGCGCATCTAAAAACAAGTAAACCTCCAGATGTGATAGAAGAAAGAAGGAAAGCAACAACAAAGGCTGTGAAGAGAATTGAATAAGCAAATTTATCTTGTGCCAAGGATGTCGACCAAGTGTCTTAGACTTGGGAAGCCTTGATTGAAGACACCGAAGTAGAGAAAGTCGCACATAGTTGAGACAAAAGTAACTCAACTGAAGAATGAGATGAAAAAAGTTACCCTTAACACAGAATATGGCTAAGGAAGCAAAAATGAAGAAGCTCCAACAACAAGTGAGAGTGGTGCGCACACAACAACAACATAGGGAAGAAAACCCATGAGGAAGAAAACCCATAGGAAGATGCATAAGATTTCAACCCAACTGATAGTGGTTCTAGCTCAACTCCGACAGACCCAGTAGTAGGAGAGAAAATAAAACAGGATGATGGACAACAAGCAAAGTCAAAACAAAAGAAGAGAAAGGCTGATAAAACCGCAAATATCATGAGCCTTGATGTGAATATTTTACATTCATGATTGAATCCTTCACAAAATTTGCGCAAGAAACTTTCAAGAAAATGGATGAGCGATAGACGGAGCTCATAAGTATTGTTACTAATCTGCTGAAAGTGTTATGCAAAGTCCTTGAAGAGGTTAGAATTGTAGTACATTATACGCCCCAAAGAACTTAGCCGCATGATATAGTTGGCACTTCAAAAGAGCGACAAACTGAGACACCAATACCGGTTCCACTAGTTAGGACACAAGTATTAGGAGAAGTACTTGATTTGTGAACCCCAAAATTCAATGATGTGGCCAAAAGTATAGGCCAGATAACCATATACTTTTTGCAAATGTGAATGTCTGAAGTACATGCAATGTAGAATGTCGCAGTCATGGAAATGAATGTGCGACATGGCGTCATGATTAAGCAGGCGAAGGTAAAAAATAAAAATGTCAATAATATGAAGCAGGTAGTGTAAGAGGTCGAGTAGAAAACAAAAAACGTGGGAGGAAAATAGGCATAGGCACGACAAGGTTGTGGCCCCTACATGCACAAATTTTGTTGATGAAGAGATAACAAAGGAAATGTTTTTAGAATCCAAGGTCACTCAACTTGGCAAAATAGCAGAAGACCTTCGTAAAAGGCCGTAGAGCTCAAAGCGCATCAGAAAACAATTAAACCTCTAGATGTGATAGAAGAAAGAAGGAAAGCAACAACAAAGGCTGTGAAGAGAATTGAATAAGCAAATTTATCTTGTGCCAAGGATGTCGAACAAGTGTCTTAGACTTGGGAAGCCTTGATTGAAGACACCGAAGTAGAGAAAGTCGCACAGAGTTGAGACAAAAGTAACTCAACTGAAGAATGAGATGAAAAAAGTTACTCTTAACACAGAATATGGCTAAGGAAACAGAAATGAAGAAGCTCCAACAACAAGTGAGAGTGGTGCGCACACAACAACAACATAGGGAAGAAAACCCATGAGGAAGAAAACCCATATGAAGATGCATAAGATTTCAACCCAACTGATAGTGGTTCTAGCTCAACTCCGACAGACCCAGTAGTAGGAGAGAAAATAAAACAGGATGATGGACAACAAGCAAAGTCAGAACAAAAGAAGAGAAAGGCTGATAAAACCGCAAATATCATGAACCTTGATGGTGAATATTTTACATTCATGATTGAATCCTTCACAAAATTTGCACAAGAAACTTTCAAGAAAATGGATGAGCGATAGACGGAGCTCACAAGTATTGTTACTAATCTGCTGAAAGTGTTATGCAAAGTCGTTGAAGAGGTTAGAATTGTAGTACATTATACGCCCCAAAGAACTTAGTCGCATGATATAGCTGGCACTTCAAAAGAGCGACAAACTGAGACACCAATACCGGTTCCACTAGTTAGGACACAAGTATTAGGAGAAGTACTTGATTTGTGAACCCCAAAATTCAATGATGTGGCCAAAAGTATAGGCTAGATAACCATATACTTTTTGCAAATATGAATGTCTGAAGTATATGCAATGTAGAATGTCGCAGTCATGGAAATGAAAGTGCGACATGGCGTCATGATTAAGCAGGCGAAGGTAAAAAATAAAAATGTCAATAATATGAAGCAGGTAGTGTAAGAGGTCGAGTAGAAAACAAAAAACGTGGGAGGAAAATAGGCATAGGCACGACAAGGTTGTGGCCCCTGCATGCACAAATTTTGTTGATGAAGAGATAACAAAGGAAATGTTTTTAGAATCCAAGGTCACTCAACTTGGCAAAATAACAGGAGACCTTCGTAAAAGGCTGTAGAGCTCAAAGTGCATCTAAAAACAAGTAAACCTCCAGATGTGACAGAAGAAAGAAGGAAAGCAACAACAAAGGCTGTGAAGAGAATTGAATAAGCAAATTTATCTTGTGCCAAGGATGTCGACCAAGTGTCTTAGACTTGGGAAGCCTTGATTGAAGACACCGAAGTAGAGAAAGTCGCATAGGAGTTCCACAGAGTTGAGACAAAAGTAACTCAACTGAAGAATGAGATGAAAAAAGTTACCCTTAACACAGAATATGGCTAAGGAAGCAGAAATGAAGAAGCTCCAACAACAAGTGAGAGTAGTGCGCACACAACAACAACATAGGGAAAATATAGTTGAAGAGTTGCAGGTTGAAGTAGAGCAGATTACATGCATTATTCAACCTATACATCAAAGGGTACAATGAGCAGTGGAAGCAGGAAGGCTCATACCATTGGAACACCTCAGTTTCAAACTTGTGCAAAACTTGCAGAAAGCAAAGGAAGATGTGCGATGAGAAACATAAGAGATTCTGAAAATCTTCCAATATTTTCAAGGTAAAGTCGTCCCAAATGCAGAAGTGGAAGAATAGCCTTGTGTGGATCGGGACGAGCCATAGGTGAGTGTTGGGGGCCTGTTGGCCCTAGGGGAAGTTAGGAAAAATTCAGTTGGAATTCTGACTAAGTATGTAAAGAGTCAAGTCACAAGAAGGAAGAAGGAAGATGTGACGAAAGTAGAAGAAGGGGAAGGAAGAAGGAGATGCAGAATAAAGAGAAGGCAGTAGAAGAGTGTGCGACATAAGAGAAACCACGATAGAAGGAAAATATGTGACAAGACGAGTTGAGATAGAGGAAACCATGTCAGAAAGCGTGCAACAGCTGGAAAGTGACATTCAGAAAGATCGTGGGTAAATCAGGTCGCACATATGAAAGCATCTTTGTAAATCAGGTCGTTAATGCCTACTGACATGTGTTGCTATAATAGGAATGTCATCTTGTTGGCTAACTATATTAAGTCGACTAAGAGTGACATGTAAGAGTTTATAAGAAGGAAGAACCCAGACTGTGTGTGGGTTACTCACTTCCTCACTGAGTTTCTTAGTTGCTTACTTAGTTAGTTACTTAGTTGTCAGTAGAGAGCTAGTTAGATGTTTTGGGAGAGAACCGAAGAAGTATGCAGCTGAGTGCGCATAGTTGTAGAGGAGAAGTCAAACTGATCCAAGATGTGTGTGGATCATTAGTAGAGTATAATAATAAATATTTCTAGAGATATATAAGAAGTTGAGTGATCTAGACTGTGTGCGAATCAATAGTAGAGTCAAGTATAGAAGAACTAGCAACTAAAAACAAGAGAGCATAAGAGGAGAGGGAAGTTTGTATAGATAAGAGAAGAAGATCTAGAACATGGTATGTAGCTCAGTGCGTAGACAAAAAGATGCCATATATTTCTCATGCCATATGAAGAGCACCTTTGTGGATTTTCCCGGATGGGTTTCCATGTTACTTACTGTGTCGAATGTGTAAATGACGAATGTATTTAAGTCACATGTATGTGGTTGTGAATGCATGTTTATAATCGAGTTATATGTTGTTGTCACACTGTGGTAGGAAAAATCATCTATACTCCATGATATTTAATGTTATAGTATTTATTGATGGTTGAATAGAGTTGCATCTTGACAGTGCATAATCGATATAAGTAATTCACCCCCTTAGCTTCGTTCGAGGGCCTTGGTAGAATTCCAAGGGAAGAGACATCCCCCACCCAACTTCGGAAACTTGGTTCTGGTAGTTACCCATAAGAGAGATATCTCGGGTGAGACTACATCTACGTCGCAGGTGTTGCCGACTGAGCCTTGCTCTGTCAGGCCGATATCTTGGGCTCTGTTGCACGCAAAGGAGGGACTGAACCTAGATCAAAGAAAAGAAAGAGAAGAGACAAAGAACGCCAACATGTGGGTTTGTAACTGGTAGTACGGATTTAAGATTACATGGCAAGCTTCGTGGAGACATCCATGAAGAGGAACATGCCAAGAGGGCATGAGGAACAAAGGGAATGGGGAATCGATGAACCATGACAATTAAACAATTACGAATGAATGTTGATGCAAAGCTTCTATGGGAAGTAAAAGGAATTTTAGTAATTTAGAGTTGCCAAGAATTGTGCCACAAGGAGCAAACATCTTTGCAATTAAAAGAGGTGATTGCTTGATAAAGAGCAATTGAAGAAAAGTCTGCAAGACGAAAAAGTTGTGGAGAAAGGATATTTCCTATGTTGTGTAAATATGAAAGCAAATAAAATAATGCTAACCAACAAAAGGATGGGGATAAAATGGAATTAAGAGTGATGTTTGAAACTATGGAAGCGATGGAAAAGACTTAGAAGAAGAGGTGTAGAAAAAACAAAAAAGTCCACAGATTGCTTGATCCAAGCATTAAAAGAACTGTTGAATGTTATTGAGGGAAATTGAGCAAGAATCTTGTGGAAAAGGCTTGGGAAGGATGACTGGAGTCCAAAATGCAAAGGGCACGTAGAGCATCAACAATAAAGACAATAGATTTGTCCAAGATACCTCCAAGGATGGAAGAGGTCAAAACGAATGAAGAAAACCATTGTCAGGGTATTGATAAAGATGACATAAACTGAAGTGAAGAGCTTGTGATCATATGTTGGAGTCAAGGATACTGTGACAAGGAATGTGTACTAGAGGTTTCGAGTGAAACAAGTGGAGATAAACCAAAACTAGAAGTTATTGGGAAAACTCAATATTACCCTAAATCATGTGATGGCATTGTTGTTTTTGCAGGTTTGAAAGGAAGCAATGGAGAGGATGGCATTATAGGTCATGTGGTTGTTGGTGATATAAGGATTGAATATGTCAATGTGAGAATTGAGATATTAGATCTTGGAAGCTATGGAGACACTCAAGATGCTGCGGAAGATAACCTTATAGGTTATGAAGGTTCAGATGACAAGGAGAAAATGGTTGTCTAAGAATTCCCAAGTGAAGAAGTTTAGCTCAAATTTGTTGAAGTCCAATAAGAAATAGAGAGTGAATTTGTAGCAAGATATAGGCAAGAGAAATTGGGTTGGGTTTTGAGTTCTAAAAACGATGTTGAATATGTCCTTAAAGAGATTGTTGACAATCGAATAACAAAAACTGTCCATGAGAAGGATGCAACAAATTGATGTCCGTTAGATCTAAAGTTGCTTAAGATCTAACAGACATCAAAGCCGCATTAAATGGCATGCAACATGCTAAATATTGCTAGCCATTTTCCATATGTTTATAGAAGTTGCTTGAACAAGCTTGTTTTATGCATTACCACATCTTGTACCTGTTACTATACAATCAACGATACCTAGTCCCAAGCGATATCGCTAAGCAGCTCGCTTTGAATGGAATAACAACATCTAGTGGATCGGCTGCATCAACTAGTGGTAATTGGCCCCTCCCAGAATGAGTAAGAAAGTACTTCCTTCCACTGCGAGTATGAGGCTCCAACATATTTCATTATTAAGGTACAAGGTTATCCCTTCCATCCATCCCACAAAAATTGCAAGCAGTCATGCCTATTTGTACCCCACCGACAGTTATAACCACTCCCTTGGGTTTCCAAATCACTCACCACACTGGTCTGGGCCAGGAAATATAAAGAAATAAAGGTAGATGGATCCACCGCTTGGAAAAGGAATTGTGATAGGATTAAATGCACAAGAACATACTTTAGAAGACATTGAAGAATACTTGCTACAACAAAGAATTGGAAAAGCCCAACATTGACTAAAGAACGTAGAAGAGGATGAAGACAAAGGTTTGCTTAGATTTGAAGACATTGTTCAAAGGATTGTTTGCATAAGGATGATTGTTGATGAAGGTATGTTAGTGTTACACTATTTTGGTTTGATGATAATGTACAATGAAGGAAAGAGAAAGACTGCTTGTGAAAAATACTTGACTGTTGAATTTGGATTGAGGACAATGGGTAAACAATTGCAACAGATTATGAGATCATTGAGCTTGCAAGGAATATAAACCATGTTAAAATGGGGTCTCCAAGGAGATAAAGGGTAGAGGAATTGGAACTGAAAGAAAAAGAGATGGAAATGTTATGTGAGGACACAAAGTATGCAAGGAAGGTATGAGTGCAAAAGCATTGAGTTTGGTGAGAAGAATATAGTAATATCATGCATTATTGAGTGGATGATAATCTTGCTTAAATGGAATCAACATGAATAAATTTCCAGTATGACAAGAATGTGTTAATCTCATATGATGGAGGAAAGTTTGAAGTAGAGTCAACATGAGAAAAAGACAATTGTAGTAGCAGAGCTAGTCGTAGATGATTGAAGCATGCCATTGGAGAAGAGACTATTCCTTTCCTTAACATATTTCATGTTATGTTTGTAGGTGCAATGAAAGCATGTGAGTGTACACATGGAATGAGTGGATTCCAATGAATCTCATGGTCAAGCTGAGGTTGGATATGATGAGAGGATCCATGTTCTCTTAGCATAAACATATAAGTGTGTTAAAAAGCAAAATAATGAAGATTTCCAAGAAGGGAAATGGACTTGTTTTAAGTTGGAGATTCCAAAATTCTTGAAGGATCATAAGTAGTGGATGAACATAACCAATGAAGAGATATGGCAACAAGACAAATTGAACATGGAAATAAGAGGTATGTACTATTGTGGTTGTATGATGAAGGCCATGGAGATATTTTTGTTGAAGGAGAAAGGTCAAATTGGGTGTGTTGTAACATGAAGTTGCAACTCCCTTGCATGTTGCAACTCCACTGATTGCTGCAACTCCTTTGGGATTGTGGTGAAAGGATTTGGTTGTGAGAACCCATGAGCATCCTAGTGTTGCATCAAGTGTATCAAAGAACGATGTTGTGAGCTTGTTATAATACTGATTGATAAGAGAACATATCAATTGATGAATGTCTTGAATTTTTCCATTGGGATGAACACTTATTTGAACACCATGCTGGAGATGAATGTGATGGTGAACATGAAACAAGTGATGGCTAGGAAGCATAGGGACATTTATGGAATTGAATTGGTAAGTGTGTTACGAATTGTTGAGTTTTTTTATTATGAAGTTTGTACATAATGAAAAATTGTGTGAAGGAGACATGGTTGAAGAATCTCATCTTTAGGAGAAATCTTGTACAGTGGTTGTGTGATTGAGGCTTAGTGATAGTAAAGAGAAAGTCATGGGACTTTTACTCGTTGAGAGAAATGGAAGAAATCTACGGGTTGATTTGAAGAAAATGTACATTGTCATAATGCATGAGTACAAACATATGTTTGAAATCTTGATGATGAAAGGTTGTGTGATAGAAGAAGAGCAAGTTGATGCTTTTGCAAAGGTTATGATTTTGGAAGGATTTCCAAAACCCTGTTTTGTAAATGTTGACTGTTTTGCAGATATTGCAATAGAATGGAATATTGAAGGTGTGAAGGATGTTGAATCCTTGAGAACTATTTCTAAAAGTTTAATGGGAAAGGAGTATGTGCACTTTATTTCCATTGTAGCATAATATGCCATCCAAGTGGAGGATAGGCTTGATGGCAGGAGTTGTGGAATAATTTTGATTTCGATGAAAGACTATTTCTAGATTGGAGGATGTGTAACAAAATGGAAAGCTACGGATGCCAAGTCAGGCTTGTCTTTGATGACACAATGGACCTTATGTTTTGTTGAGGTGGTATCTAACTTGCTGGTAGGTATAGGCGAATGCACATATGAACATGGACAATTGGAGGTTGTTATTGTCAAGCAAAAAAATGAAGTGCTGAATTCAAAAGTAAATTGTATTGAGAAGTGCGATTTCAATGTGGATTTGGTGTACACCATCGACACCATGAGTTTCGAAGGCATGTAAAATGTATGTCCTAGAGATGGTGATCCTCATGATACCAACATAAGTGTTGCATTATGGAAGTAGAATGCAGAGGATGGACATCATGCATTGCTGATCTTATTACAGAGGGAGGATGGGGAAGCATTAGGTCCTGTTGGGCATGGAATTTATGAAGGAAGCAAGCCTTGTTGGGCATGAGTTTTTTCATAATGTAAATCTTGTTGGGTTTGTAGACAGCTTATGGAAAAAGAGGAAGAAGAAAAGTGAAGGAGATATTCATAAAATTCTTTGAGCAAGATGCTCAATTTTTTCTTACCAAGGGTGTCTAATACAAGAGCATCCTTGGCCTTGGGTGATCCACATCAACCAAAAACATTTAAATTATGGGCAGGTAGAATGTAGGATGAATAAGGTGGCTGCAACTCTATGGTTGTTGATCCATGGCATTAAAACCTTGATGTTACTCCATGTTGTAACTTTGTGCCCCAACTCCTTCACTACTACTCCACGCATCCCAAGTAGATTGTTGTAACTTCACACAACAACTCTACGTTGTAACTCCACAATGCAACTCCACGCTACAACTCTTGAACTGCTAGTCCACGCGTCACCTGAAGTTTTTGTGCCAAGTGGTAGTTAACCATAAAGGAAGGGGAAACAAAATTGAAACAACCTCACACTTGAACGATTGTGATTGTCCAATTCTAGCAGAGGGGAGAACGAACTAACAAATACATGTTGTTCAAAGGCATAAAGGAATATCTGCAAATGGTTCATGCCAAAAAGAGGGTTCATACTCCATAAAGGGTTTCCCATGGTAAATCAAGAATGAGACTTCAAATCGACCCAAATCACTCTCAAGGGAGAGGGGTTCAAATTCTTTGTGGTTCAAATCATATGTAGAATAGAGGGGAAAAGGGAGGATTCCATTCACAATGAGTAAGACACGCAAATGTTGTCGGTGCTAGCCCAGTGAACAAGAATGTGAGAAATTCAACTACCATTGTAAATCCAAAGGAGATTAAGACGCTCTGAAACTGCATATCTCCGAGTAGTTTTGAAATTGATGAAAAGAAGGGAAGGGTAGATGCCCTGTTATTATTATCCTGATTTTGTTAAATTTTGCCACTTTGTATTATTTGAATTTGCAGTTGAAATTCTGTACATAGCATAAGGATGCGTGGTACACTGTGCACTCTTAGACACAAAGCACAAGCATGCAGGTGTTAGGTTTAATGTAGGTCTTCATGTCTGCATCATTAAGAGTTTGATAAGTGTTGTTTAATTGACACATTGTAGCGAGACAAACTCAAAATACCAATGATCTTGACAAGGATTGCTAAAGAGAGACAAATTATGCATCATCATTGAACATACCTTGGTATTTGGTTTGTTATTCTTGTTCTAGGTAGGAATGATGACAACCCCCTTTTAAGAAACACATACCAACATAATACTCCATTCTGAATTGGAATACAATCTTGTGTTTTTGTTCATGATGAGGGGGTTCTATAGTTAAAATATTGTGTCATTTATGTGTTTTCTTTTGCATTATATGTATTATTATGGGTCATGTATGCAAATGAACAATACAAAATTAAAACTCATTTCATGAGTGCCATCGAGAGATTCTTATTCACCTATCGAGAAAAAGGATCAACAATCCAAACCTACTCCAAATCTATAAAGAAGTTGTTAAGGAACACCGAATGGGGGTTAGCATAAACAAATGAATTTTCTGGTTCATCCACAGACTTAGGGACATCGAGCTTATTACTAGTTGGATACTAATCATCCTTTTGAATACTTTTTACAAGATCATGGCCAAGGTCCTTACCCTGCGGGTTAAGATATTTTGCATAATATGATACATCCATAACAAACACAAACACATTTCATTGGGGGCATTTGATTATGGAAAATGTTATTCTTATGTATTGTGAAGGTGTGGAGTGGGCCACATGTTCACGCTTCAATTCTCTCTTCATTGAGATTCACTTTGAAAAGGATTATTACAGGGTTTAGTGGCTTTTCATTCGGTCGATTGTCAAGGCCATGAGTTTAGTCTATTCTCTCTCCATGGGAACAATTTTCTCAAGGACCTTAACTTGTATATCTTTCTACAAATGTAAAAAAAAGGAGTGGATCATTTTTTATCCATCTGACAAGGACACTTATTAGCCCCAACAATCCATACTACAAAGTAGAGGCCTTGGGATATTCGATTTCTCATAGAGTAGGCAAGTGTTAGTCAAAAGCATCCCCCTCCCTCATAGGAAGCCATGCATTTAATAGATGATTCATTCTTTATTGTCTCGAATTAGATGTAAGAACTAATGGAAAACATGATTGCTTATCTTCTTCTTTTTGATTTAGCTTTAAGATATATGATTTAATGGGTTGAAATTCAACATTTAGAATATAGTTATTAAGATCTCCTTAGTTGGTTTGTTGAGCTAAGGTAATATTGGATTCAACCATGTTAAAATTTTAAATTCCTTTCTCTTCTCTTTACCTTTCAAACTTCACATTGAAACCTAATTGACTTCTTTCAAACTTCACATTGAAACTTAATTTAAGTCAAACGTTACAGTTAAAAAAAAAGTAGTAAACCAAACCAATGCCTTATAAATTCCAAATATGATCCAAGATCTTGGTTGTTAGCCATGTGTTATATTCCTAATATTAGGTTCCATTAATTAATGCTCATCAACAACTCAAGAATTCCCTTGAGAACCTTCTCTTAAGAACATGGAAGAAGGCAAATGTTTCCATTTTGTGTCAATTGGGATGTTTATTTCACCCCAAGAATTTGGGGGTATGGGAATTTATTAATATTCACAAATAGTGCTATGAGGCATTGTGTTTTAAATGGGCTATCAAGGTGTTAGATGGAAAATTGTATTCCAAGTCATCGTCATGAAAGCTTGATGCTAGGGGTTGACAAAATTTTCTTAACATTCGAAAACACAAATCTTAACCAACATAACATCGAAAACTGACAAAAGGATCGGCTCGATCCATGGCTTCACCTAACTGACCAATTAAATAAAAGGCCGAGGATCACAAACAGCGAATACGGACCGTAGATTTCACATGAACATAAAGACTGACCGTCAGATCACAGCCAAAAGAAACACAAGACTGGAGAGGTGTGACGGTTAACAAGGATATTAAAATAAAAGAAAGCGGCTAACTTATATAAAGTACGAAGTAAGTTAGACTAATTGGTATATAATTATATTTCGCACGCCTTTCTTATTATTCTTCACCTGTTGGCGACTTCTCTCGAGCGTGGTGCGGAGGCGAGGCTTTACCAGAAACCCCAAAGGTAAAATTATTCTCTCAGATCTATGGCGGGCACTGTGCATTTGAATTGAGTTTTATTTCCGGTTAAGTATTGGTGGTTTAGAGATTGAGTCCTGTGCGATGTCTTTTTATGGCAGAGACTGTTGTTTGGAATCCTGTTCGAAGGTTTAGTTTGGCTCCATGGCTCGTACCAAGCAGACTGCCCGTAAGTCCACTGGAGGAAAGGCTCCCAGGAAGCAGCTTGCCACAAAGGTCAGTGGGTAGCTCCAATTCTTTTTACTATCGTTTATCTATTTAGCGAATTTCAGTGTTTACGTTTTTGATCTCTAGGGTTTCAACTAATGGCTGTAAGGGCTTCTTATTTTGGGGCTTTTGGTGTTTTAGGCTGCTCGTAAGTCTGCTCCTACCACTGGTGGTGTGAAGAAGCCGCACAGATACCGTCCCGGAACTGTTGCTCTTCGGTAAGTGGTTTTATATTTGGTAAATTATTAAGGGATTGATCCTTTTTAGGGTTTCCGAGATATAAATAACTGTGTCTGATTTCTTTAAAGAAGTAATTGCTGCCCTAGATTTTGATAATTAGTGTTGTCGCAATTAATTGTTTTTCTTAACGCGTGTTTTGGAACTGACGTAATCTGTCTTGTTGGGTTGTAGTGAAATTCGTAAATATCAGAAGAGTACTGAGCTTCTTATCCGAAAGCTGCCTTTCCAGAGGCTGGTTCGAGAAATTGCACAGGATTTCAAGGTATGTTATGGAAACTTGGAAAACAATTTATTGACAAGATTGAGATGGTAGTGTGGAATGTTATGTGTAGCTTTTATTTATTTATATATATTTCAAAGCTTTTCAGGAATAGAGAATCTATTCCGTGGCCTGCCCGGTGCCCTGCTCCACATTAAAATTCCGTTTCCCTGTGATGTGCTACATTTTTAATATAGATTTTTTTTGTAACCGTGGTTCGTTGTTGAAGTGACTATAACTACGACCCTAATCATCCCTGTATTCTTAACTTCGATATTGAATGGGCTGTGTCATCTTTTGACTTGGCACAAAAATTGTTGCCAGGGCAGAGCTAGTTCAGAGCTATTTTGCTGGGGTTAAGGGTGTGATTTTTTTTTGTTCTATTTGCTTGGGAACAGATTGTTTCGATGTAAACTTTTTAGTTCAGTTGTCTCTAGACCTCACTAAGAAATGTTATGGAATCTGATTGATGGCTCAATTTTCTATTTATTTTTAAAGTTTGTTATGTTTTGGCTTGTATTTATAATTTATCTCCCGAAGTTGTTTGAATCTATGGCTGATTCATGTTTTGGCTTGTATTTATAATTAATCTCCCAAAGTTGTTTGAATTTATGGCTGTTGCAGACAGATCTGCGTTTCCAGAGCCATGCTGTTTTAGCATTGCAGGAGGCTGCAGAGGCTTACCTTGTGGGACTGTTTGAGGACACAAACTTGTGTGCCATTCATGCTAAGAGGGTTACCATAATGCCAAAGGATATACAGCTGGCCAGAAGGATTCGCGGTGAAAGGGCCTAAGCTCTCTCTGAGACATAATTGCCATTGAAGAATACCATTTTTTGATTATGTAGATTCCTCTATGTATTTTAGGCTGCAACTTTGAAGATGTACTAAACAGATGTTTTGGTTCTGCAATTCTGAACTTCTGGTCACATTATACTTAATATGGGCCACTATATTGGATTTTTGTTTGTCTTGAAACTTGATATGGCGGGTTTTAGCCACTGGATCTGGTTGATGCTCAATCATCTAACTTGGTAGTCTAGCTTATAACAATTGAATGTAATACTTGACAATTGCACTACTATTAATATTACTGTTTGCTTGCAATAATGTGTCTTTTGTATTGTTTTGTGGGTATTATGAGAAATGTTTGTGAATTCATTAATTTGTGACTGGTTATCAAGATTTGTAGCCTGATTGAATGTCCAACCATCTATATAATATTTGTAGCTTCCTGTGGTTCTTCAATTTAACATTTGATGATGCTTATGGAGTGATTTGCCACTTATGTGCATGGCTTGTTTGCCTGAGATATTCATGTAGCCAGATTTCCATCGCTCTATACTTGGGATTGAGATGTGTCTTTTGTATTGTTTTGTGGGTATTATGAGAATTATTTGTGAATTCATTAATTTGTGACTGGTTATCAAGGTTTGTAACCTGATTGAATGTCCAACCATCTATATAATATTTGTAGCTTCCTGTGGTTCATCAATTTAACATTTGATGATACTTATGGAGTGATTTGCCACTTATGTTGCATGGCTTGTTTGCCTGGTGGTAGCCAGATTTCCATTGCTCTATACTCAGGATTGAGATGGTGTTACAGTATTTTTTGTGCATTGTTCTTTGGCTATTATAATGTGTGTGCTACAGTTGTAGTTGTGGTGGTATTTTCTTTAAGATTTTTGAGGATAGAAATTGGTTGCCTCTTGGAGGTTTCTTATAGTTAATTGTTGCAAGGTGTATATGCATGGTTCCAATGTGGCTGAGTGTTTCTTGAATTTCACTCCTTTTTGTTTCTTAGCTTTAAGTTAAGGCATGAATCCAGTTTGGATGTAAGGGTTTCTTGAATTTCAATCCTTTTGACAAGTGTTCATTTGCAATTGGATTGAATGTTCTTTATAAATTGTGAAGGTATAACCTTCTATTGCTTCTATCTTGTATGAGAAGATCATGTTAACAAAGCTTTCTCATGCCCATGTTTGGTTTATACTTGTATGTTTCAGTTTAGACATTTTCGAGGGTTATGAGTTGACTTCTTATTAAAGGTTATCTGTGGAGTTGACTAAGCTTGATTGTTTTTGTCCTATTGATGCAATGATGAAGAGTCTTGATGTGAGTCCTGGTAAAATAGGTATCTGTTTGTTTTATTGATGCAAGCAGTCTTGTTTTATTAATGCAAGCATCTGTTTTGGTTTATTGATGCAAGCAATGGTGAAGGGTTTTAATGCAAGTCCTGAAAATGTGAAAATGTGTATTGATGCAATGGGTGGTTTTATTGATGCAAGCAATGGTGAAGAGTTTGAAGAGTTTTAATGTCACTCCTGAAAATGTGTATTGATGCAATGGTGGTTTTATTGATGCAAGCAATGGTGAGGAGTTTTAATGTGAGTCTTGAAAATGTGTATTGATGTAAGCAATGGTGAAGAGTCTTGATATGAGTCCTGCAAATAGTCCTGTTTTGAGTCCTGCAAACGTGTATAGCAAATTGTGAATCCTGCAAATTGTCTTGATGTGAGCCCTTGATTGTGAATTGATGCTGTAGTCTTCATGTGGGTCAAGCAAATAGTCTTGATGCGAGTCTTGCAAGTGTGTATCGATGCTTTATTCTTGATGTTGCAAGTGTGTATTGATGCTTTATTCTTTATGTGAATCCTGCAAATGTGTTTTGAACGTCTTCTAGCAGAAAAGTTTTGTACTTTTAATTGGTATCTTTGTTTCTAATAAAAAATGGATTGAAACTTTAAGCATTGGCGGTATATTTGTTGGTAACTTGGTTGCAATGATAAATTCTGTAGGCGTATACTTAGTGCTAAACTCATGGTATTTTCTCTCATTTAAAGGATGGTATCTAAAGGTGAAGGTCGTTTAAGCTTTGGAGACACTGCAGTTTTGAGTTAAGTTTTTGGTTGGGATGTGTATATGGAAAAAGTGAAAACTCTTGATAAATTATATTTCAGCTGTTGGTTGTCTGTTGAATGGGTGTCTAGTCTTTCTTTTTCTTGATTGAAAATGTTGACTCCAGGATTCTAAACAATCTCTGGACTATGCAAGGGATCTTGGACTATGCAAGGGATCTCTGGTCTAAGTTGGCATGTTAATTTTGATCCTCTTTGTTATAGGGTTTAAAGCATCATTTGTGGGTTTTGCTTTTTGCTTTACCCCTTCCTCTTTGGAGCTGTGATTTGTTGATTGGCATTGTGAACACCTTGGGTAGATTTGGAGCAGTGGACAAAAGCTTTCTTCATGCCTTTTACAAATGTATGGCCTGTGTTTTGGTTGAATTAGATGTTACTAGTGGGTTCTGAATATTGATATTCTTTGGGATAATGAAGTTCATGTACAAAAATTGGACTATAAAAATCTCCCTTTCATATGCCATTACTTCCACGAAATTGGCCTTCTTAGGAATACATGCCCTTCTTTGTGCATGAAAAATTATAAATAAAATAACATGCAGAAAAATGCATACAGTAGAGCTAATCCATGTGCCCTTCAATTCTATTCTGATGATATGTTATTTTCAATCTTTTCTGTATGTGTTGCTAAATTTCAAGTATGGTTATTATTACCACTTTTAGGCTTAAAATTGCAAATGTTTTCAGATGAATCTAAAAGATGAATATTATTGCTCAAAGATGAATAAATCAACTCTACAATGTCCATTCATTTAGCTGATTTCTTACTCTCTTTTTTAATCAGAGGGCTTAAAATTGCAAATGTTTGAAATCGAGATCCAAAAAATGAAAACTATTGTTCAAAAATCATTAAATCGACCCTATAATGTCCATTCATTTAGGGGAAAAGCATCATATATTATATGATGGCATGATGTTGTCATCAACTCGCAATTAAAAACAAATATTTTGTTAACTTCTAATAAAAACGCACTACCAATGAATCGAACACAAATTATTTAATAAAAGTATTGTTGTGTTGTCCATATTCAAATTGATGAAATTGACATTTATTCATAATATATAAATAAAATCAACATAGAAATGATTTATATGTAAATTCAACACTCCTTTATAATTGCCATAAAACATCATATTAAAGAAGATGATATAATATGCTTAATACAATTATTCAAACAAACCCATGGATTTTGACATCATCATAATTTATATTATATTTAGGGGAATGATTGGATAAATATGTAGATGATCCATATTATTCTCTATAACATCCTATTATTTTGACATCATCATAATTATATTATATTTAGGGGAATGATTGGATAAATATGTAGATGATCCATATTATTTTCTATAACATCCTATTAATGAAGATGATGTAATGTGTTTCATACAATTATTCAAACAAACCTATGGTTTTTGACCACCATTTGTAGCTTGTACACACCATCAAAAGGATCAAAAGGGTGTGTATTTATTGCATACTTGTGTATCTTAAATGATATAAATTCCTCAATTTATTTATTGACCTTCATAACTTTTGCAATCCAAAATTGGTAACAACATGGATATTTTGTAGTGAGAACTACAATCAACAACCCTCCTTGTTGTCTTGTATTGAGCCCTTGTAAAAGTCTCGTGGATTCATGCCATGCAAATGATCTTATAAACCCAATATACATTTTCTTGTCCTCTTTTTGAGAAGACTCAATAACACCTTGAGTTTCATGTTGTTCAATAACATTTATTTCCTTGTGTTTATTTGACATATGTTGTGGAAAACTAAATGGAGTCTTGACAAATGTATCTCCATTTGTTGAGTTTGAAATTATGCCACTTTGCTAAATGAAAAAAATCCCACTAAATGGAATCAACAATGTCAAACTACTCACATGTATCTTTGATAGATCTATTTCTTCAAAGCATTCAAAAGAATTGAGATCTATAGTTTGTTGGTGTGCATTATGAATCTTTGGTAGTTGATTGCAATAACAAGAACTTTCAAACACACATTTTATGATTTGGGATAAATTTTGAAAATGATAAACCCAATGAAGAGCCCCATTCTACACTACTTGAGTGTTTCCTGCTCTTTACTTATGTTTTTCCATTAATATTTTTGATATGAAATTGATGTTGAAAGCTATTGTAATTGAGTTGTTCAATGTACTTTTCTTCACCAAGCAATCCTTGAATTAATCTTCACACAAATAGTTTCTTTTACTGTGTGAAACACAAGCTCTAGAAAAAATGCTTTTTGAATAGTTTCAATTAATGATGGTAGGCTCACAACATTCCTCCTCCAATGTTATTGCAAAATGGCTAAACATTTAAACAATATGGTCATGTATATGGCCTACAAGAAGGAAACTAACTCACACCTTTTGAAAAAATTTCCAATTCATCAAGCATGTGTAGATAACAAAACATAATCTGATTTTTGTTTTTTCAACTAGTGTTGTCCAATTGTAGATATAGAACTTGAGTAAGATTATTAGATCAATGAATAAACACATGGTGAATTATGGTGATGGTCATATTTGTGTCATTAAGAATATTTGGAGTTGCAAAGTAAACCATTGGAGACATTTCACCATAAAAAACCATTGGTATCGAGTGAAACTAAATAAAAAAATTTCTCCTCTAAACTTTGGTGTGGAGAAAATTTGGCAAATGTGTTCTTCTTTTCTTTTTGATCTATGCCATCAATTAAACCCAAACATTTATGTGGAGCATCATAACACTTATTGAGATGTTTGTACAACCTCTTTCATTCATTTGATTGTTGATTGTGATGTCCTTGAAGTGCTTTGATAATAAAATGTACAAATAACATGAAATGAAAATATTGAGGATGGGTTTTCATAATCGATAATTATCCAATTTTAACAAATAATTTTGTAGAAACATACACTTTTCTATCTATAATTATTTATCCGTGTTTTCTTTAAGAGAAGTACATGTACTACAAATCTTCATCTTTGAATGTGGACATTGTTGAGCTGTTTTTTCCATGTTCTTGTAAAATATGCATTATTTGATGAAATTTCCATTTCCTTTGGTACCTTTAGCATATTCTTTGTATAAGTTGTAGATTTTTTGCTTTGTGAAGTTATCTAGAATGTGTACTATATGTCTTTATGGTATACTCCATCCATGATTGGAAAAGAAGTTATTCATCCATGACATTGTAATGTTTGTTAATGGACCATTTTTTTGCCCATGACGTGTTTCAGAATAAAATGCAGGATCATTTTATATTATTTTTTGGATTTTTGGTAGTTGAAGATTACCAATTGAGTGAATTATTTTGAATGTCTTTTTGCAAAGCAAAAAATTTCCAATGCGATAATCATAAGCTATGTTTGTACGTATCATGTACCCCACTAAATATGAATTTTGCATATTTTTATTCATGGACAAGTACGACTTCCTTTTCTCCAAGGCATAATTTAGTGTATACCTTTCAAACAATTATTTGCAAATAACGAAGAAGGTAGAAGTTGTCTCCTCCTAATCTAATAGAGAAGAGCCTAAATCCAAATAGATTATATCTGATGAACACATCTATAAGTCCTCGCCAAAGTCCCACAAAGAAAAGAGAGGTGCCTTGTGAACCCCTCTGACAAATTAAAATAGTAGTAGCATAATCCTTGTGATATGTAAGATATACCTAGAGTAGAGTGTCATCCATTACAATATGAACAAATAACTTAGTATGAGCAAAGAACTACTAGCTTCAGTCCAATGCCTTAGGTCCATAATAAGCCTAACTAGTTTCAATGAACCTATATTATAGCACTTCATGTCCAATAAGTGCTTCACTCACTTGAAATCAAATAAATAATAGAACTTGGACTTGTGAGTAATTCCTTCATAGATCTTGTATAACTTGAATGATTTGAATTGATATAAAAAAGTCTAGTCCTACTCTTAGTCCCACTCAACACTGTATTGCTTCTTTGCATTTCATCCATTATGTTTATGGGAATATCAACATCCTCATTGGTAGGAATGTATTCATCACAAGGAGGAATATCATCCTCATTATTATTCCCATCATCATCCTCATTGAAAATCTCATCACTAAGAATACCAAACTTTGTAAATGATTATCCTCATCACCAATTTCATTGGATATTTCATTTGAGGATAAATCAACATCACCATGAACACTATTGGTGCCACTAAATTCTCCACTGAAAGGAAAGTCTTCATCAACATTACCATCCTCGATGTCATTAAAATCCTCAATTGGAGGAATATCATTATCATTATTATTGGTGCTTTCATCATTAGTGCCTTTAAAATCCTTGCTCGGAGGAAAAATCGTCATTATCTTCATTGCTATCTTTAGAATTCCCACTTGGAAGAGAGTCTTTATCATCCTCATAGGAGCCTTTTAAATCCTCACTTGGAGGAAAATATTCATCTTTTTCATCCTTGTGTTAAAATACACACTAAGGAAAATATCTAGCATCTTCATCTACACCTTTTTATTTTCTACTTAAGTATAATCAAAATCATCAATCAGAGAAAAAATATAGATATTATCAATAAGTTGTTGAGATGAATGGTCACCATCACATTCTTCCCCTTCATCAGTGGCGCCTTCAAAATATTTAGAATTAAAATTTCTTTCTCAATATGCTTAATCACATTGCTTGCATTACAATCAATATCCTAAATAGATGAAAAATACAATTCTTCATTGACATTGGAGGAATTCCCATAGTATTTACCAATTGCACAAGAAAAAAGTATGTGAATAAGATGTTGATGCTTTAGAAATGGAAAAAACTTCATTAGGTGAACCCATGAATCCTAAAAAAAAAATGGTGCAAGTGTCCTCCTCCCCACCAATCTTATAGTTAAGATAATAAAATTTCCCCTCCAAATTAAATAAATATTTTTAATAGTTTTTGTAAATTAAATTATGTTGGTGTTTTCACTACACTAACACAATTAAATCCATAAAATTACTACAACCAACAAGAGGATACCCTTAACCTAGGGTCAAACATAGCTATTCGTCTTTCTAGTGGCCTATGCAGTCTACGTTTTGCCCATAAATTATGTGAAGACCTTAGATCTTTGCTTCTATAGGTTTTGGATATGGCTCTCGCTATGTTGAAAGTCCAAATTCAAAAGCTACTTCTTGTGTAAATTTTCCCAACAAGCTTGCTCCATCTCTAGACCCTCACCAATACCATTGGCTACCTTTTGGATTTATGGGTGGTGGTGGAGCTTAGATGATAGGCACCAAGTTAGGGAATTACCAGTGTTTCCTTCCTTTTTTGGCTTTTAGCTGCATGACCCAACACTCCAAATGAACCATGGAGCATAAACAATAATTTAACATCGTCTTCACTATAGTATAAATAACCAGATATTTCATAGAGTTGACATGACCCTTATCCTCTACACAATTCCCAAATGTAGATCTATGCTAGTAGTTACTTCTCTAAAACTTCTAGAATTAGTATTAAATTAGGAAATAACAACAATATGAACTTGTGGGTATGCTAAAGACCATAATTCTTAGATAATACAAGGCTTTTAGTGCATGTTTTAGCTTACCAGATGATGATGGACTCAATTGAAATGAAGTCTTCTCAAATTTTTTCACAATAGCTTTCTCATCTTTCTTCACCCACAAATAGAAAACCAATTGGCAGCGTTTAAGGCTTGATTTACAGTGATCATCTAGCTTGATGTGAAGAACTGAAATGAAATTAAATATTGGAACCAGTTGGAGCCATGTTTCACAATTATTTGCCTTGGACTCAATGGCTATGACGATACGTCACTTGCACTTGATGGCTGCAATTTCTCCCGTGCATATGGCTTCGAGGGGCATAGGTCGGATTCCAAATTATCATCTTCATCATCATGTTCGAACTGCACCTTCTATGTACACTCCTCAGGTGGTGCTATGTGTGCCTTTTTGGGCTTATGTTATATATGGAACCTATCTCTCTCGTGGGAATTTTCCTTATGCATGCATCGCACCTGATCATGCATGAATTGGTATATACTTATTATTATAAAATGCAAATATAAATTATATTTATTTATTATTATTATAATAATAAACATTGATTATTATTGCAATACTAATAGAAAGTGTTGAAAGAAAATTAAAATTGAATATGCTATCCCAAACTTATTTTCAAGGATTCGATATGTAACAATCACTCGACGATAAATATTTCCACCAAATCTTCATGAATATAGTAGTATTTGCGATACTGAAATTAAATGAATGTATTCCTGTCTAGAATATCTAATCAAAGCAAGAACAAACCTGTCTTGGAGAAACCTTTAAAGGCTGCTGATATTTGTAGGATATTTGTCAAACTTGACTTTTAAGCAACAAAATTGGCCCAAATTGGCAAAAAAATATGATTGACGACTTATAACTAGTGTGGCAATCTTCCAATAAAACTACGAGGAATAACCATTTCGTGGCCCCGAGTCATAATTCAATATATTGTCATGATTTTAAAAAATTGATCAAATACACCTAATGTTATACTTTTATTTATAATGAATAAAAAAGCTAATGCAACCAAAACAAATGTGACTTGTAATGATATGATACCCATCATGTTGTTATTATAAATAGACTAACCACTACATATTTGGTTAGATGAGAATGACTATAACATGGAATGGAATGATCTCCATCACGTTATTATTATTTGAATGACAATTTTGCTATCAATGTACATTTCAAATTAGTGAAAGAGTTTAAATTAGACTTTGTTGAAATAATTACAACCAACTAGAAAAATGCTAGTAACCTTAAAAAATAAACGTTGTCATTCCATGTTGTTTGCCCAAGTTAAATTTATTGCTATAGTTGTTTTTCCCAATTATGCCCTTCAAAATACTTGTTTCTCAAGAACATTAGAAAGGATTTGAAACGAGCATGTCAAAATAAAATCAAAATATATTTGTGGCTACTACTACAAACACTTGCGAGGGAGAGCCATCTTGGTCTCCCTTTGAGATGGAAGTTGGATAATAGAAATCGGTTTGTATATTAATACATGTTTTGTGTAACATCCCATTTTAGAGCTCCACCAAGTTGGATGATAGAGATGCAGCTTGAATATTAAGACGAGCTTTATGTAACTCCCTAATTTAGAGCTTCACCAAGTTGGATAGTACTGATGGGGCTTATATATTTAGACAAGCTTTGTACCAAGCACTTAAAAAGATTGTATGATTGACTTAATCAACTATAACCATTTTCACTTTTCAAACTTCATTAACACATCACTTCTTAACTTTAGCGTGTATCCTATAAAGGTGGTTGGAAAACTCCTATCCACTTCAAGGAAAAACTTGCTTTGTTGGAGGGTAGCCAAGCACACTACCATATTATTACGGTGGCACATCTAAATATATGGGGGAGTGCAGTTCTTGTTTGAAAATTTTAATTGGGTTTTGTTACTACGACTATAGAGAATGTAAAATTAACTAGGGACAATATTTTTTTGTATTATATCAACGATTTGGGAAATTAGAGAATGAATTTTTAATCATTATACTTCCATAAAAGCCTTGAATTTCCCAAAAGGTATGTTTGGCACGGTTTATAAGAACACAATTTCCAAATATATAATTGCCTAAAATGTGTCTGAAAATTCTTCAACTGTTGAAAACAATTTGATAGGATACCCAAGTGATAAAAGAAGTGACCCAGTAAACTTGTATAACGACATTTTATTTGAGATAATTCTGTACAAAATACATAATAAACCATGACAAAAATTGCCCATTTATTTACCACGAGACATTTACTTACATGAAAATATTTGAGGCTAACAAAATACTCTTATGCCGCATAATGTCTACAAAAAATGCATATACGAGGTTGATAGAGCTTCCCCAAATATGTTAATAATTTCATACAACTTACTCCAAAAGGGAGAGGGGGATTCCATTGAACCACATATAATGATATTACTTCCCAATAAAAAAAACCTGCTCACCTATAATAAAAGGAAATCATTTTAAGTCAATATATGAACAAAACAATGATCAAAAGTCAAATAATAGTATCAAAATGGTAATAAATATGTGGGAAAAAGATTCACCATTTAAATAACTGCCTTGAAGAGGAATAAAGTTGCTTTTAGCCCACTAAATGCTACAACTGAGGCATGTTCATCCTGAATATTGTCTATGTAATATTTACACTAGTTGTAGATGTGCAATGAAATGATCTGATTGGTCACCATAACAAAAGAAAAGTGTGTTATATCAAGAGGAATTAATATGGTAGAAAACAAAATAGAGGGATCAAGATCACGCCAACTTTCGATCGACCTTTACGAACTGCAAGAATGGTCACGGTTAAAGAATCCATTCATTGAGAGGTCGAATTGCCATGTCGTAATTTGGTATTTGAATCAGAAAGGGATCAATATCTGCAAGATGCAATTTGTTTGTTCTCCATTTTGTTCATTATAAAGGTGGTTGGGCATGATGAGCGTGATCTACATATTCCATGCTCTAATTGTGGGATGATTTTATGATGGCATTACACATAGTCGGATGCCATCGTTGCTAGAATTGCAAACTACATGAATTCATCTTTTGCTTCCAAGATAAAGTTAGAGAAGGTGGAAGGGGACTAATTTTATCATTAGTGAATCATATGGTTTACATTGTTTTTAGTAAATATAAACTTCTAGCAATCACAACCTGCTAGCCAATGTAGGTGTGATGCCGAGGGCATTGCCACCTCATGGCTCTTCTTTATTTATCTCATATTCATAAAAATAATAATGTTAAACCTAATTTATGCTATATAAACACACTCTTGTTTTTTAATCTTTACCTAATATTCACTTTTGGGGAGAATTGATCAAAGTGTTTGGAACAATTTATGAGGGAGTTTTAAGACCAATGTGGAGATATTCAACAAGTAGATTCTAACACTTGAAATGTTAGTTATTTTTTTAACTGATACTAATTTTTTTTCCTAGTTTTTTTTAGGTTTAAGGTATTTTGATCATTTTTCATTTTTTAAGGATAATAAGTACCTCCCCTCACTCCCCCTAGTCGATACCTCCCCTCCTTTGGGAATCCATTCACTTGGTAACCCATGGAGGCACCCCCTCCCTCCCCTTCGTTAGGACTTTGAGTCGAGAGTGGACACACTATTGAAAAAGGGGGGTAAGGAGACGGGGTGCCCCTGTGAGTGCCCAAGGAAACACGACGATGCACTCTTGGTGCCCAGTCCTGACAGAGAGTGGGTAGTACTGACGAAGGGGAGGGAGGAAGTGCCCCCTTTGGAACCTAAGGGAGCACCTAATGCAGGGGAGTCTCGATTCCAAAATCGATCTTTCCCCTCTTCCTTGGATTCCCATGGGAACTCAATGGGTCCCCTCTCCCCCCCTTTTGAGCCCAATTGGGTTCTCCCTTGGTCATCCACGTGGGAACCCCCTCCCTCTCCTCCATTGGGAGCGCGACACAATCCTAGCGGAGGGGAGGGAGGAGGTGTCCATGAGATCATGGGAACACCTAGTGGAGGGGAGGGAGGGGGTTCCCATGGGATCGCAGGCACACCTAGTGGAGTGGAGGGAAGGGGTGCTCCACGATCAACTTGATATTTATGTTTTCTTTTCATTTACTAGTTTATTTTTTAAATCTTGTTTATTTTTTCAAGTTGTTAATTAATTAATTTATTTATTTATTTAGTAATTTTATCCTAGTTTAGTTTTTAAATGATTTTAAACCTTTAGTCAATTTATTTTAAAAAACATTCTAATACTTTTATTTTTTTATATAGGGAGATTGACATCAACAAAGTTACCCATAAATGTTTATGGATCAAGATATGCAAGCATAGGATCTAAAAAAGTAGTTGGGGTGTTCAATATTGCTTGCCAACAAAAAACTAGTGCTTTTGCTCAAGATTCAACAACTAAAATTTTCAAAAATTATGAAGAATGTTAGAGATTGAAAATTTGCAATAGGGGAAAACACAATGGGTGATTCTTGGTATGTGAAGGACATGCATAGTAGCAATGACAAAAATATGTACTTGTATTGTGATCAAGTTGCACATGTCTAGGGTGGCAGGCGCATGATGAAAAGTAGTCAATTCCTTTTCTTGGGGACTCAGAGTGAAAAACAAACAATGAAGCGTAATGACTAGGCCTCCTCCATGGATTGGAAATAACTGTTAATTTAAACATTAATTGCCTCCTAGTAATTAGTGACTGTAGGCAAGTGATTTAGAAGATGCATCAAGGAGCTAGAGAATCCATAACTAAATGTGGAAGTACTTGCAAGCACATTCAACACTTAAACATCCCAACCTTGACTAGTTTTTTTCATGTTAAAAGAGAAAACAAAGATATTTGATACAAGTTGGAAAATGAAGGTGTTAGAAATGAGAAAGGAGTGGTAGTGTATTCCAATCTCATGAAAGTGAATAAATGTCTTCCTTAACCATTAGGAATAGGAACTATTATCTTGGGTCTAAGCAGAATTCATGAGAATCACGAGAATGTCCTCCATTTAAACTCCCAACCCTCCCCTGAATTCATCTCCGATGGAGACAACTGGATACAAACTTGACAGTGTAGGAACCACTCGACACAGAATGACATTGACCTGCTATCTGAATTTAATGAGATTTAACCTTGTGGTCGTTTCACCTTTCCTTGTGCAGGCTCACACATTTGAGCATAAATGTGCTTTGATGGGAATGAATTTGACTATGGTTGAGGAAGGGGAGCGTCAAAACCATTTATCGACGATGGTGAAATCTAGGTTGCAAGGGTGCTTTGAAGCCATCCATATCACAGAGAAGGAGGAGGAAAACAATGGCCGTAGAGAGCCCTGTCAAAGGTTGCCATTCTCCTTCGAAATGTCCCTCTCTGTTTTAGATTATGTTGTTTCTGAGCAGATTAGCGAGCGACATGATGTTGGGTTCGCCATGTCAATCTAGGTTGAAGTTTATGCTTGCTTTCGAGGCGACATGGATGATTTTAAAAAGAATTTAAGGATGTTTATGAAACTGCTAGCAGGGGCCTTCAGAGCACTATCTCATCTTTTTAAGATGTAAAGTATACCTCACTTCAGTTTCCTTGTTTGGAGACTCGGATTAAATATTTGGACATGAACATAAGGGAGATCATGGGCATAGTGGAGGAAATCAAGAAGGAATTAAACAAGTGTGATAAGATGAACCAATGTAGCCACTATCATGAATCACCTTATGTAGACATCCACCCTATGGAGTAAGCTTCAATTGTACAGACGGTGTTCATATTTCTAGGCAAGAATATATATCAGAATGTATTTTTCTTCTCAATCATCCTTGTATGTTTTTTTGCCAGTTTTTGTGTAGTCAATTTATTTAGGTATACTTCACCCATGCCCTGGATAAGAATGCAAAACCTGTGGGGAATTTTTTTAAATTTCTAGTAGATTATGCAGTAGGGATTCTACCACAAGCAGACTTAACTCTCATACTTGGATCTTCCTTTTTATACTTGTATGGTTGTGCTCAACCTTTTTAATATAATTCCCATTTATAGTTTCAATCAAAAAAAGTTGCACATGTCAAATCAGAATATCAAGTAATTGCCTTGTTGTGAGATATATGTTTGGTGCCAGGTACAATATTGTTTATGAGCATGCGAAGAAAAAGACATATATCAAGATGAGATAGTGTTTCAAAGTATCAAATTAGAAGATAGAAGAAAGTTTTACATATTTATGTGTAGATATCATGCAAGATATCGAAAGCGACAATGTAAGTTTGGTTATTCTTAATTATGTTTTATATATTAAAAGTATGACACTATATTTTGTAACATATTTAGTATCATAATGTTTTTATTTTTAAAATATTTTGTTGTCACTTTAACATAAGTTGGGGGAAATTTATTTTACAAAGGAAAGTATTATGGATGTCATTAATGCCTTTGATATCAACAAGGGACAAGACACAAGTAAGAAAAAAAAAGTGTTGAAAGCTCTAACTGTAGAAGTAGAGCCATATAAAGAACAAAATAGAAAGGAAACCCAACAATATAATAAGGCTAGAAAGGTTACATTTAAAAGCGCAGCAACCCCAAATGAAGATGATGTCAAGATTGATTCAAATGATGTTGTTACTCTTGCTAGAAACAAGAAGAAACAAGAGAAACTCAAAAGAACAATGGTTGAGACTGTGTCCATTCCTACTGATTATGAAGATATTTTTGATTTAAATGAAACTCCTTGAAGTCACAAAAGGAGAGTATATAATGTTGTTATTCATGAAGAAACCATGGTTAGATCCAAGTATAACAATGAAAATTTTGTGGTCAGTAGGGAAATCATAACTCTAGGTGATGGTCTAGATTATGGTGTTATCAAAACAACACAAAATGTAATTAGTGATTGATTGAGAAGGAACAAATTGGTTTACAATGGGCATACAATTCAATTAAATGTGACGCAAATTTATAGAGGCATAGAAGGCCAATATAAGTATCAAATTATAAATCCACATTGATTGCATATTCACAAATTGAAAACATTGATGATGTACAATCCATATGTATATGTGGTTAACTACCCAGTACTTGCTGACAAAAAAGAGGTTGCTGCTAAACATGCATTTGATTGATTAAAATGTTTTGATTATAAATATTATGTGATTAGAGGGAATCATTATGCATAGGATAGAACAAAATTGATGTAAGAGTATCCCAATAACCCTATTTTTGAAAGAGTCAAATGCAACATTTATGTTAGTTTAACAGATGCAAAAGTGAAGCTATTGGCATGTGATCATAAAACATATAATGAATATAGGATTTCGATGGCATTCATTAAAAGAGTGATATTTATCCATAATGAATTTGAACAAATATGTTGTGGAGATAGATCAAATGTTGATGCAAGTTTTTAGAAGCAAATGTTGTATGAAAATTGGTTTCCCCATGATGAGGAAAATGTGAAACAAAAAGGTGCAAAATAAAGTGAGGTATTCAAATCTATAGATAAATTTTTCCAGTTGGAATTTAAAATGGGGAAAACATAGGATTTTATTTGCGATATTTTTAGATTGTGGGAGAGTATTGGCATAAAAAATAAAAAGTTAAAAAGTCCAAAATTATAATAGGAAGCATTAGTAAGGCATGTCCATATGACAATAATTTGACAGATGATATGACTATAACACCTTGAAGATCAATGCAAGCAGTGAAGGATGAAACACTTATCTTGAAAATATTATCATGACTAAAGTTAGGTGAATTATCAATGGAAGAAATGCCTAATAAGTTTGAGAATTAATCTTGTTGAGTTAGTTTTTATTGATGTTAAATTTATAAAATTTATTACACACACACACACATACTAGGGGAATAAGTTACTGAGGGATGAGATGGTACTCGCATGACACAAGGTCCATGGATCCAATCCCGCTACCACTATACCCCTAGGTGCTCCACAACTGCCCACAAGCATGGGACATGGGTAAGCCTACGTGTGGTTTGAACTTGTGACCTCTATTTACAATATGCGACTTCATATCAAGTGAATTTCCATGAGCCACACTCGCACGGGCTAAGTATTTTATTATATTAGATATTATTGTAACACTATTTGTTTTATTCCTCTAGCCACAAGATTTACACGAGAGTACAAGAGAAAATGGTTAGAATGTTGAATGAAAAGAGTTGGGATGATGTTAAATGCAACTATCCAGACTCAAGCTCCATAAAAAACTTAAAACAATTTTTGGTTGCATTTAATAAGGTATGTTGATTTAAGATAATCTATTTAATTTATTTCTATTTTGTTACTTATAGATACAATATTTTCTTTTGTCATAGAAGTTATCAAAGAAGAATATAGATGGAGTACTAGATTCCTTTAAAAAATTTATTCAAAGAGCCATGAACAACAAAGAAACAATGCCCCAAAAATGTTGAACTTGATGATACCCTTAATCATTACATTTGGAATGAGATCGACACTATGCAATATCAAGTCATATTAGATGATTGTGCAAACATTACATATATTGTTCCTAAAAATGATTATTCCAAGGTTATTGTAGATATCCCTCATGTTTATAATATCAAAAACATTAGTTATGATTGTGAGCCTTATAGTTACCAATCATTCAACATCGATTTTTTTCTTTTCGAATACATATCCTGTGGAAACCCACCAAGTACTTCCTCTAATTTCAAGGATGGTATCTAGGTAAAACCAGGTTCTTTAGGGCTCAAGGCCAATACAACAACATACTCATTTAAGAGCTCGACATGTTATGTGCGAGAATTGATCCTGGATGGGGAGGGTAACAATCATTCCTCCCAACCACTCAAGCTACACCCAATTGAACATTTTTATTTCTATGTTTTTATAAGTTGATTCAAATTTCTTATTATTTATGTTATAGTAACAAGCCTAATATTCGTAGCTCCAATAATGACCCATTTATGAGTGATATTGGGTGAAATCATGAATCTGGGTGTGTGTGTGTGTGTGTATTTTTAGGGGGGGCGTTTATGAGAAAAGTAGTGTTGTTTTTGCAAGTTTGTCAAATTCAAGCAAAGAAAAATTCGATTTGTATTTAGAATTTCATTCTGTAGTAAAAACAAAAGTTGTAGAGAATTGTGTTAGCTTTCTATCAGGTTTTTATTTATTTATTTTTATTGACATTTGATATGTCATTTTTTCAAGTGTTTGATAGTATGTAATTAATTAATGAAATTATGATAAAGATTCATGTTTTTAGACACCAGTTTATTCATTATTAAACTGTTGTTCATTAAAAAAAATATGTTATGATGATCTAAACAGATCGTACTAACATCTGTCTATAAGTTTTTATCCAACAGTCGCATGCAATTATTATTAGAATTTTTTGAAGTAGACCAATATGAAAACTAGCATAAAATTGACATGTTTAGTTTGACACAACATATTCCCTAATTTCCAATTCAAAACAAAAAAAAAACTAAAAGTACCCTTTTGAAGACAACATATAAATGTTTTCTACCATGAATTTTTCAAATTTTTTCATCGTGTATTTAAGAAGTTATTGAATTTTCATTTCAAAGAATTCTATTAATTTTTGAAGCAATCCAGACATCTTCGAAGAAATATAATAAATAAAATTAGTAGATCACACCAAATTCAACAAAATTCGCATCTATAGAAAGTAGATTGAATTATGCAAGTAATGGTATTATTTGTGAAGAGAAATTGTAAGTATTTGATATGAGCCGATCTCTCCAAAATTGGAAGAAGATTTAGAATTGGGATGGAATTCCATTCCTGAAAATTTAGAGGTTTTCACTGAACAAATCTTTGGGTCGAAAGTTAGTTTTAACGGATACCGCTAAATTTAAAGTTAGAAAGTTAGTTTTTAAATTTAGGCATGCCGTTAACTTTAACTTTCGGCCGAAATGTTACAGAATATGGATTCAGAAAAACCATTCTCACGGAATAGACACCGAGATTCATGACTTCACCCTATTGAATGTATACATCTTGCATGCTAGACAAAATCTAATATTTATGATCCTCTTCTTATCAATGAAAAGAGTAAAAAGAAACATATTCAATTGTTCACTTAAAACATTGTGGTTTGAAAGCCAACCTATGTGGAAAATTATTTGAAAGGAGAGACTGTAAACATATATCAAAATCCACAGGCATTGATTAATTATCTCGTAGATACACTTTCAAGAGAAGAATATTGGGTTTTAGATTTGTTTTGGGGTTCAAGTGATATTTATAATGTTATATATAAAAACATATTTAAATTTCTATAAGTTTTAATTCTTCAATTTTTATAATTTATAATTTATGTTTCTTTAAGCTATTTTACTTAATTAATTTATTGTATTCGGTTATTAGGTACACCACTATCATGTTACTTACAAAAATGAAGAAATTGCATATACATTAAAAACAACCCACTACAATACAATTATATTAAGCAAGGAATTAAAGCTATTAAATCTCTTCTAGATGTAATTCAAGAAGTTGGTTTGAAGAAAGAAGAATTTAGTCAATCACATGTGGCAAAAATGTCAAAAAAGGCCTCAATCACCATTAAAAGAGTTGATTAGAAAAGATCACTTTGAACAACTTGTAGACTCATAAAAGGCCCAATGGAACAACATAATGACATCCCAAAATAAATCCAAGCTCCCTAAAATGATAATGCTGATGATGAATTATACATATATGATATTATTGATTAGTTTTAAGATGTCCTTGAGAATCATGTTACATTTGACAAATATTTGATAATATATATTTGACTTTAATATTTTACATGAAGAATAAACATCTATATATTGTTGTTTAATGATGAATCTTATTGATATGCTATTTAACATAGTATATTGTTTACTTTGTATCAACCGAGTGTAGATTGGGTGGTTGTGATGAATGATTGTTTCCCTCTCCACAGAGGATCAATTCCCTCAAGTGACATGTTGAGCTCTTAAATGAGCATATTGTTGCATCAACCTTGGTCCACTTGAATAATTTAGTTTACCCAGGGTATTGTCCTTGAAATTAGGGGAAGTACTTGGTGGGTTTCCATAGGATATGTATTATGAGTAAAAAAAAATGTTTAATGAGATGGAGAAACCTCTATCCATGTCATTATAACTATACCCAACCTCTTAATAATGTGCTGACAGATTGATAGTTCCAATAAAATCCAATAACCATTGTTGAAATGGCTCAACCACAATGTGTTGCAACAACATTTCATCTCATGTATATGGCCATCCAACTACCTCACATACTCTGTAGCATCCATAGGTAGAGTTGGCCATCGAAATATTGTGCATAGTACCTTCCACACAATAGCCTTCCCACCATATTGTCCCCCACTCTAGGCATCATGGGCCTCCCACAATATTGCTTGTCATCCATGATCCAACATGCATCTACATAGAATCCCATCCATCACTGCCTTATACAAATGCATAGTAATAAATTCATAATTAGTTGAAGACACCACTAATTTCCCACATTGTCTTCAATTATAGTTGCATCGATACGAAGTTGAGGAATTAGATGATGTCCATGAAGAAGTTAGGCATTAGTTCCATGAAAGAGATCAACATCATACATCAACTATTGCAACGAATTCCCTATCATGGATATGCGAGAGGAGATAGAGACACACATTTTACTTACCTGGATTAACCATGACCTCAAACTCAAACCTTGAAATCAAATTTTTGGAATAGTATTGACTAATGATAGATCAACCTTCCAAAACAAACTTATTAAACAAATATTTTATGCATAGAGTGGTTTGTGAAATACTTAGAGGGTTGACCTAACAACTAATATTGAAACTTTTGTTGTGCATACACCATATTCAATCCTTTACATTTTTTAATGTGTAATTATGCAACTCATGACAATTTTTTACTAGCAAAATAAATTTGTGATACAATACGCCTTCCTTGGGATACACAATAAAATTACCCAAGGTGATATTAGATGCGACCATGTGCACATGGAAATCTATAATACAAGTTATCGCCATTTTCTCATGGAAATGTGCACATGGATATATTATTTGAACACAACAATGACCACTCTAGAAAATACAATCAGTGGATTCTTTAGTTCGGAGGGCATTACATTGTGGGCATACAACCCCCGTTTCGTAGAAAATGTGATATTTTACTTATATTCCTCAACTATATAAATATGATGATATGTTGGAAAGCCATTTGTAAAATATTTGAATTAACTTGACATCCTGCATTTTAGTTTGCTACGTCAATTGTTCATTATCATTTGGGGTTCTTTCTACATGCTTTTCCGGATTAGTTGAGCATCTAGTTTCAAGTTTTCCATGCACATGCTTCATTTCTATGAAATCGCATAGAAATAGATTGAGATATTTTGAAAGTAAAGATACAATATTTTCAACCATATTCCAATCATAACAAGTTTTAGCTCTTCCTTGGTCCCTATGTGAACATGCTTCATCCATAATGACTCATGGTAACGTATTAGAAGTTTGGTTTCTCATGTATTCTAGACTATGCAACGACCCTATGTTTCCTCAAACTATAGATGTTGAAGTTCCTTACAAGTTCAACAACTATAGTGTTTGTTTATATGGGGTCTAATTCTTAAGGGTACCCCCTTAGGAGAATCTATGGTTAGACATTGTCAGTGGTCCATTTATGGGAAACATTGAATGCATTAAATCACCCTTGTTAATGGTGTATCCTTCCTACATAATCATAAAATGTCTCAAAACGTTTCTCATAGATCCAACTAGTTACTCATCTACTGTTGCACTTATATGTGTATGTACTAGTTCTCAAATAATGGCTCTAAGGTGTGCAAACATTTATGCACACATTTGTTGAATTACAACACCCTGCACCATCAAATGCACCTCACATTTATCCACATGTTTGAGTGTTTTATGATACCCCATAGGGGTGTTATGGGGTCCAAAAGGACCATTAGAGTAATAGCAGTGGAGTCCATTCAGTGTAAGGTGGGTGAGGTCCACTATGTTTATTATTATTTAACAAGGCCCACTATGGTAGTTATTATTAAATAAATGTAATGGAGAGCCAAGGGGCCCATTGGAGTAATCAAAGTGGAGTCCATTCAATATAAGGTGGACTAGGTCCATTATGTTCGTTATTATTAAATAAGACCCACTATGGCAGTTATTATTGAATAAATGTAATGGGGCCTCATTAAAGAAGGTCCACTAGGTTAGGAGGTTGTTATGGTTAGAGTTCTCTTGTGATCTATAAAAAAAGGATGGAGTCCTTATAAATATATGTGGAAGAATATTGTAATCGAAGCTTATCTCTAAAGAGGTCTCTGTTGTAATCCTTCAGATTGCAAGTTACCAATAGTACACATAAAGAATCATATAGTCATAACAGAGACAAGAATAGTGGATAGAATAACAACTTATATTACTCAATACACATGTGATTTCATACATAAAATCGAACCAAGTTCTTATCTGGGTTAACAACCTATTTATACATTTACAAAACAGTTATGGTAACTACCTCTCGGTTCACTCAACCGACACAGCCGATGAGGCCGACCTAATCTACAATTAGTCGGCTAAGCCGACTAGCTCCTCCAACATCTCCCCCAGGAACAACAAATTTCTTCATCCCGAAGAAATAGGGGAGGTAACAAAATTGAATGTCTAAAGTAGTTCCTACAATTGCTTTGTTTTATGGACTATGTTGTCGAATTGATGGTCGTTTCTGTACGCAAATATCCACAATGTCTTCTGCTATGACTGCTAGCTGGAGCTGAAATTCTTCCCAATTGTGGATGCTTTTTGGATATCGATGGTCAAGGTTGTGATGCTTGACAAGTTCGAAATATTCTGCTGAATCGACAAGTCCATAATACTACTCATGTCAGGGCCCAAAAAATGTGCTTTCTCCTATGTAGTGTCAAGTAATCTTTGCATGTGCGGTCGAATCTCGTCGAGGCTGTCCAAGCTAGGATTGGCTTGAGTTAACCATTTGTGTGTTTTTTTATCAAGTTTGTCCAGCTTTGATGTTTCTAACATAAGTTGGTCTTGAACTGTTTTGTTCATTGCTTATGTGTCCACTCGTTGGCTCTGCAGTGATTTAATTTGCTCCCGTGTGTTCTTTATCTGCTGAAATACACTGTAGTAGGTGACCCAACTTCTCAAGACTTACTCTGTGACATTGGATTCCTCAAAGGCATTAGAGGAAATTTGAGGTCTAAAATGGGCCTCCTAAGGAAAATAATAAAATAATAAAATAACAATTATTAATTTTGGAGAAAGAAATAAAAAACTACTTTTTTGTTTGTATTTTCAACATATATCCCTATGTTTTGCCTCAAATTTCGAGTGGGAGGGCTTGTTGGATGCATAATTAAATTCCGCATACAATGAGTACCCACACTGCATACTTTTGACGGATCCCACTACCCCAAAAACAAAAAAATACTTGAGAAAATGTGACGATGACATCATCATCACATTTTTTTAGGTATTTCTTGTTTTTGGGGTAGCGGGGTCTGTCAGAAGTATGCAGTGCGAGTACTTGTTGGATGCAGAATTTTATTCCATATCGAACGAGCCCTCCTACTCGAAATTTGAGTAAAACATAGGGAGATATGTTGAAAATAGGGACAATAAAATAGTTTTTTATTATTATCACAAGTATGTCAAGTCAACCATTATGGTTGACTCATTTTATTGAAATTATATTGGTTCTTGAATTCCAACTCAGAAGAATTTATTGTTGGCTCGTTTTCTTATAAGGCCCATTTTAGACCCAAAATTTCCTCTAATGGTTCCTTCAACACTTTGTGAGCTTCTGAGAACGCTGTAAGTTGATTTCTCAACAGCAGAGAGGTTTGTTCTGTCTGCTCTTCCTTCTTTTCATGTAGCCGAGTTTGCAGAATAGACACGACACTTTCGAATAGTCGGTATGCCTGTTCCAACGGTCTGTCGGTGTTGGCTCCCTCTGGTACTGGAATGATTTCTTGTGTCAGATCTCTACATTTTGTTAGGAGTTCGGCTTGTACTTCTTTAAGTTTTTCAATTTGTGCCTGTCTTCTTTCTTTCCTTTCTCTGGACTCTTTGTTAAGGGCCTCCAATAGTTGGTCCAATTTTTTGTCCTTGATTTTATGTGTATCCATCGTTGTGGCCGACCTTAGCTGGGCTATGTGGATGTCCGATGTTATTTGTTGTTGTTCCTTCTCTTTTTTCTTTCTTTTCTTTTTTGCTAAGATTGTTCTTTGTGTTGAGCAACATCTTCTCATATCAGTAATGATTCTGTTTGATGTTGTTCTGGATGTTGCTCTGATGTGATGCTTGGTAAATTAGGGTTTACAGGCTATGTTTTGGAAGGGGGATTAGTGGTTGATTGTGTACTTGCAAGTGGTGTGGACAGTGGAACTAAGGTTGAAGGTGGAGCTGAGGTTGACGGTGGTGTAGGAAAGTGTAGGCATTCTGCAGTTGATGGGGGGTTCGAAAGGACATATGTCGGCATAGGAGATTCAACTGTTGGTTGTGAGTCAAAAGGTTCATTAGGTTTGACAGAATCGAGGAGGTCAACTGTTTCTTGATGTGGCTCCTTCGTCATTTGCATCAGGTTCACCTGATATGGCTCCTTCATCTTATTCATTGGCCAGAAGTAGAGGATTTCCAGTGGATGGTATGAATGATGAAATTTTTGTTGCGACAACTTAGGATGATTTGTCGAGATTTCTTTGGAATGAAGATTTAATAACTTCGACAATTTTTTGTTTTGGTGCAAATTTTTGTGGTTGCTCAGGGTGCTAGGTGATTGCAAGAAATTGTTAGGAAGGGCCTGACTTGACAATTGGTTTTGTGGTATTTATTTGTTGAGCATCGACAAAAAGGTTGGGAAGTTTTTCAATGAATTCTTGCAGGTCGACATCTTTATCGATTTTTTTTTTGATTTTTTTAGATAATTCTTGCATGTAAGGAATTGCTGGGGGAATGGAGGTCGGGTTTAGTACTTCTTCTTGGACTATTTGGGTTGGGGATGGAGGTGGTGGAGTGGTAGTTAAATAGACAGAGTCTACTTTAGGGGGGTGGCGACTCTTACCTTCTTTGGCCATTTGCATCAAGTTCACATGATATGGCTCCTTCGTCTTGTTCATTGATCGGAAGTAGAGGATTTCTAGTGGATGGTATGAATGATGAAATTTGTGTTGCGACAACTTGGGATGATTTGTCAGGATTTCTTTGGAATGAAGATTTAATAACTCCGACAATTTTTTGGTTTTGGTGCATATTTTTGTGGTTGCTTAGGGTGCTGGGTGATTGCAGGAAAATGGTGGGAAGGGCCTGACTCGACAACTGGTTTTGTGGTATTTATTTTTGAGCACTGGGGAAAAGGTTGGGAGGTTTGTCAATGAATTCTTACAGGTCGATGTCTTTATCGAATTTTTCTTTGAGTTTTTTAGATAATGCCTGCATGTAAGGAATTGTTGCGGGAATGGAGGTCAGGTTCAGTACTTCTTCTTGGACTATTTGGGTTGGGGATGGAGGTGGTGGAGTGGCAGTTAAATCAACAAAGTCTACTTCAGGGGGTGGCGACTCTTACCTTCTTTGATTTAGACTGATTTGCTTCTTCTTGCATGAATCGTTTGAACTTTTTTTCGACTGATACCTTGTTCTTAGCAGCATCCTCCAATATCTGCGCAACTCACTGCATGCTCAATATCGCTGCAACTCACTACATGTACCAGCCCGTAGTGTGATCCAGCTCTAACTGGATGTGTGCTGTCGGCGACGGACATCTTCGGATGTTATGGGGCACCCTCCATCTAGCCGTTTTGATATTTAGATTTTGGAACCAGTTTTCTAACAGTAATTTAGTTGCTTCTATTTCCTATGAGTTCACAACCACTGAAAATGACTTGAAGTTCCACATGTGGAATCTTGTCGGCTCAAGAAACTGTGAGTCTCTGAGAGGTCGTATGTGATACATCATAATCCATATGATTAAAGATGAGAATCTGATTTCCGTGCCTTCATGCTAGCATTTTATGCAGATATTTTTAACAAGGTCGGCTAAGTATTGTGCCCAACAGTAGGTTTTCCCTGTGTCCGCTATACTATTGACAGCTTCCAACATGTCAAGTATTAGATCGCACCCGCACGCCGTAGTTGTTAGTCATGTAGACACAATTTTTGCTACTATCTTAGGTGTGGTATACTTGATCTAGCTTATTATAATCCCTTTGGAGTTCTTTCCCATTGGTGTGTCGGTTAGTTTTTCAACCAACCCTGGTTTTGAACCGACTGGAACTGGTTCACCCTTGTTTGATAATCTTGTAAGTCTATAAATGACATCCCCAGATACCTCAATGGGTTTGTCGAAGTAAAATTTCCCATGTGATACTGACTAATGATGAATTTTGCTATGATTTCCTTTGTCCCTTTGAAGCTTTCCACGATTGGTGCATTTATATAGCTCATAATGGTGTTGGCATTTAATTTTTGAGCCTCTGTTGTCATTTTCTTGTTTATATATGCCCATTTTTTAAAATTTTTGCCCATAGTCTCGACCATGATGTTTCCTGAACTTTTTATATGCTGATATTTTCTAGTCTTTGGATCAATGGAGTTGTAGCAGTTTCTAGCTCCTTTGCTTTACTGGTTGCAGATCTCGTCTTCTTTGGTGTCATTTTGTCGGTAAATTTCTCTGGTTTTTGAATAGGTATTTTAATCTCGGGAGTCTGATAACTCTGTCTCTCTAGCTCTTCATAAAATGATGTGAAGTATTCATTTGATGTGGTATTTATAGGTGGAGCAGGAGGGGATTTGGTCAATGAAGCTATTAATGGCGGATTTGACTGTAAAGGATGTTCTGTCGATGGTTCTTTTAATGCGCACTGATTTTGGCGCTCCTTCTATCAGTTATCATGATGGTTTGATTGGACAGTTGGGACTTCTTTTTGTCGATATCCATCATGATTCTGGAAATGTGGGTAAAATGGGTGGTAATCGTTATGTCGATGGCTATGATGTCCGTTGCTAATTATTCCGAATGGAATTCTACTACTTCCTTCTTGAGACTAATTCCTTGTCATTCTAATCTTGCTAGATTGTTTATTTTTTCGATTTTTGTTAACAATTATGTAACCGTTAATTATATATACATATATATTTCAAGTTTTGAATTTTTTAGTTTTCATATCATTTTAGTCGGGCACCATTAACCAGTTTCCAAAATACTTTGCCTTGTAGTGTTCTCAGTTGGACTGATACGTTGGCATTGTTTTCTTCAAGGATATAAGGTCCCATCCACTATGTATGCAACTTTTCAGGTTTTCCTTTAACTCGACTGTTATACAACAACGCAAGGTCTCCAAGCGACAAGTTTTTGTTTTTGATGTTTATGTCATGCCATGCTTTTTGTTGTTGCTTATGTATTTCTTGGTGTTGTATAGTGATTAGTCGATGTTCTTCTAGCTTAGCTAGTTGAACTAGTCGGTCCTTCTTAGATTCTTCGACATTAATATGTAATATGTCATCGATTACTGGTGTCTGTTCTCGAAAATGTAGGGGAACGACTGCTTCTTTCCCATGGACAAGTCTAAATGGTGTATGGTCTGTGGATCGTTTATATGTTGTTCTGTACGCCCATAGGACAACAATTTTTTTTTCATCTGGGTCATCTTTTCTTGTATTGCAAATTTTTGTTAATCCCCCTGTTAAAGTTTTATTGAATGCTTTGATCGCACCATTAGACTGAGTGTGATAGGATGTGCTCCTTCTATGTTCGATTTTGAATTGGTCTGTTAAAGCTGCAAAAGTTTTGTTAATAAAATGTGATCCCTGGTCACTGAGTAAGGTTAGTGGACAACCAAATCTAGTAATGATATTTTCATATGTAAATTTGGCGGCTACTTCACTAGAATAGGTTTCAATAGGTTTTGCCTTTGGCCATTTAGTAACGTATTTGACTATTGTTATGATATAGCGTGCTCCTGAAATTCTAGCAGGGACTGGGAACGGTCCTATAAAGTCGATAGCCCAAATTTTGAATGTTAAACTTGGATTTACCAATATTTAGGGCATCTCAATGCTTGGTATTGGTCGACCTAAACGTTGACAACGATCACATTTACTGACAAAATTTTGACAATCTTTGTATAATGTCGACCACCATAGTCCTGACTGTTGGATTTTTTTAGTAGTCGTGTTAGACTGGAAATGTCCTCCAGCTGGCCCATAGTGTGCTTCATGCATTATGCTCTCTCTTTCGTGCTCTAGAATGCATCGACATAGTACTTCATCCAAGCCCATTTTATATAGGAACCCGTTAATTAGACTTTAAGGTGCATCCTTCATTGCTAGAATTTTCTTCTTTTTGGTACTCATTCCCTCAGGTGCTTGCCCATTCTCTAAGAACTGTGCTATCTCTTCTAGTTTGGCAGGTACAAATTCTATTCTAAATAGATGTGCATCTGGTAGATCGTCTTCAACTCCTCTCGGTTCCTCCCCCGTGTCGATTCTCGACAAGTGGTCGAGTCCAACATTTATCCTTCCCAGTAAAACTACAACTTCAAACTTAAATTCTTGGAATATCAACAAACAATGACAGATTCTTCCATGGTGTAAAGGTTTATTTACTATATATTTTAGGGATTGGTGATTGGTGTAAAATTTAAATGGGTTAGCTAATAGATAATGTCGATATTTTTGCAGTGCAAAGACCATTCCTAATGCTTCCCTTTCTGTCGTGGAGTAATTGAGTTCTGCTTTATTTAATTTTCTATTGTTGTAAACGATTGGGTAGCCCATCCCATCGTCTCCCGGTTGTGTTAAGAATGCACGGATTTCTATACCCGATGTGTCGATGTGTACATGAAATTTGTTTAACCAATTTGGAAATATGAGAATAGGCGCTTCGACTAATTTTTTCTTTAAAGTGTCGAAAGATGCATCACATTCGTTAGTCCACTCATACTCTTGATCCTCTTTTAATAGTTCTTCCAAAGGGTATGTCATGTATGAATAATGATGAATGAATTTGCTGTAGTAGCCTGTATGACCTAATAAGATTCTGACTTGTTTTGGATTGACTAGAAATTTCAAGTCGAGAATGATTTTTATTTTTTCAAAGTCAACCTTGATGCCTTCTTTGCATACAATATGCCTCAGTAGGATTCCTATAGGGGTCACAAAGATGCATTTCTTTATGGTAAGTGATACTTGAATATGTCGGCATCTTTCTAGCATTAGCCTTAGCCATTTGCAGTGATATTTTAACATGGAGTAAATCATCAAATTGTCGAAGTATGCGACCATTGTTTTATAAATATATTCGTGGAATGATTTAACTACTATTCTTGAGAATACGATTGGTGCGTTTTAAGATCGAATGGCATAACTTTGTGAGCAAATGATCTGAATTCACAAACGAATGTTGTCTTATTTTGATCCTCCTTGGCGATTGGAACTTGATTATATATTGAAAATCTAGCTGTAAACGAGTATCACTCATGTCCTGCAACTTCATTTAGGATTTCATTTGCAAATGGAGTTGGAAATGGGTTTGTCAAGGTGACTTTGATTAGATCTTGGAAGTCTACATAGATTCTCAATCTTGTCGAGTCATGTTTTTTTGGTTGTATGACCATTGGGCTTTCCCATTCCGACTGGTCGATTGGGTATATGATTCTACCCACTAGCATATCGTCGATACCTTTTTTCACTATCTCTTTATATTTGTGAGCAAGTTTGTAAGGTCATTTATTTACAGGTCTTGCATCTTGTTTAATATCAATATTCATTACGACCATTTACTGAACTAACCCTTTGAGGTATTTATAGTCCCGTGCGAAGACATCCTGAAATTCTTTTAATAAGTTAACAATTTCTTTTGTCTGCTCCTCATTCCAATAGTCGCCTATTCTTTCCATTTTTGGTCTATCGTCATTGGAGATGTCAATTTATTTCATTTTAAGCTTTGCATCCATCCATTCTGGTGCCTTGCTTTGATTGATTTGTCGACTTCCTTCCTTGAATTATGAAAATGATGTTGGGAAGTATTCTGTTGTCATCTGGTCGACATCCTCTTTTGATTCGACTTTGAATATTGTTCTAATTAGTTTTTTCATTTCTGTATGATCAGATTTCCAATGAAATCTCTTTCCATTTGTATGCTCGTTTTCTAGTCGAAGTCTCGTCAACTATGGTATTTTATTATACCAAATGTTATTACATGATGCTTTCAGTCGGCTATGAGTTTGTGTCGGACTTTTATAAACAGTCGGTTGTATAAATATTTTTATCTATTTCGTTTCTTCGACTAGTTTGTCGTATCCCGATATGAATTTGAAGTCCTTGGTGAAGTTTTCTTTGAGTCCATCCCATAAGAACGTTTCGCCTTGTGCTTCTTCCATGTTATACCACTTATTTGGTAAATCGTTTAATGTTGATGGAAATAGGTGCGGCCATATTTGTTCATCTTTGTAACCAAGTCCTCTCCATTCCTTTTCACATATACTTATGTATTTTTCGAGGTCTTGTCCTTGTGTGAAGACTAATATTTGTGCCTATCTTGTTAGCTTCTTCCCTCCAAATATTTCGATGAAGTATGTTGAAGCTGTCATCCAAGTTTGTATTCTTGACTGATGGGTATCCCACCTTCGAGCAAATTGACCTATAAACGTTTGGACTAGGCTTTGGAGTCAGCCATGTTCACCTATGTTTTTTGAAACTCGTTCAATATGAAGTACTGGTGATTCTCTCTCTTTATACCGAAGAGACTGTTTGTTTTCTATTTTAATCGGTACTGAAGAAGGGTATTCTCTAATTTTTCTTTCAAATATTTTTGGTATGATGGACACAAAGAAACATTGATGTGTTGGTTTTCTTGGGATGGCCTGAATTGTCCAGCATCCCCTTGCTTGAGTTTCGTAGTTTTCCATCTCCCAGTCGTATAATTCTGCATTTGATTTATATCCCACTGAGTCTTGGTTTCCCAGATGAAGTTCCCCATATATATTTGGTTGGTATTTTATTCATTGTTCTGTATTTTATATAGTTGTCAGACATCAACTTATTCGTCCATGGGTTCTGTCCATGGTTCACCTTATGAAGAATGAATAGGAACAATTACTTTCTGCCCATTCCCTTTTATCTTTACCATTTATTTATCTAAGGAAATCGATTCCTTCATCCTTGAACCCCATGGTCGGCCTACTAAGGATGGAAAGGAGACGGATCCTTCCTTAGGGTTAATGATTTCAAATTCGACTTTTGTGGTAATGCCTTTTATGGTTATGTTGACACTTCTTCATAATCCAATAGGTTCAATGAGTCCTTGGTCGGCTAGTTTTAAATATATGCATGATTCACAAAGTCGAGGTCTGCCCAATTGTTCCCATTTATCTCTCGCCATTATGTTCACTTGAGATCCAAAGTTGAGAACAACTTGTTGGACATGATATCCTTTTATTTCTAATTCAACAAGTGGGTTAGAATCACTCTTATCCATGCTAGATTTGTTCTTTATATTGTATAACAAGTCAATAAATTGTGTGATTGAGTTATCATTACATATTAAATTAAGTAGTTCTTGAGATATATTCTGTCGACTATCATCGATTGCTTCCTGTGTAGCTAATTCTTGAAACATATTTAATGCATCGTTATATAATTTCTTTTGCTTATAGGATTAGGGTAATCATATTTGTTCTTTATCTTACTTATTCTAGGATGATCATTACCAAATTTTTGTTCCTTGTCTCGTGACTATTTGCAAATTCTTTGTACAAATAACATCACACTTTTGAATGCATGACAAGACATTAACATTCTTCTTTCTATTAATTTTGTCAAGCATGGTGGGACAATCCTCTAAAAAGTGATCTCTAACACCACAACTAGTACAAATTTTGAGATCGGTCCGATCTTTGTATGGACAATCTGCATACCGGTGACCTTCCTTGAATCACGTGTAGCACTAGATTGGTCGTCGTGGTCTATTTTCCTGATTTATGAAGAAACGGCCTCGACCTGCATATCCCCCATGACAATTATTATCATACTGACGCTCAGATCTCCAGCCTTCGCATATTTGGTTACTTTGTTCATTATGTTCACTATTATTATTGTTCTGTGCAACAACATTTGTTTGATAAACTGCTTGGTAGTTCTATCGGTTCTTCAGGTTCAAGTGATAGTCGACTGTTGCGTGGATTTTAACTTCATAAATTGTGCACCAGGAAGATTTTTCATTTTTCATATTGAACGAACAATATTTTGTCGCGTGTAGCCCATGTTCCTAGTAGATCTCACAAAAGTATTTTGTTTGAAAAAAGTGTACATCTTGCCAACTGATTCCTTGTCGGCAATTGTCTTTAGTATGTTCGGTCGTTGAGCATTTTGTACACCAGATGTCTTTCCCTTTGAAGTTAAGTTCTTGTAACTATTTTTTCATTATTTCTAATTGTTCTTCGATACCGTTGTCCACAGGGTGTGCTGGGTAGTCTTCGTCCATCTCGACTTGTAACGTCTTTGTGAGTGCATCTTTGTATATATTAAACGTGTCCAGAATAATGTGCATCCAGACTTTCTGTGAAAGAATTGCACGAAACCATTAGATTAGTAGTTTCTCATCTATATTATAATCCAGCTGACTGAGTAGGTCCTTCAGTCTTTTATCGTACTCCCAGACAGTCTTTGTCGGTTTCTAGACTGTTGTTATCATGTAAAATGGCACTTCTCCATCCGAGTACTGACATCCAATATGCTAGGACACAAAAGGACAAATAGGATTGAAGTAGACAAAACACTATAGATGCACATGACTCTTGATACATCATCTCCTGACCAACTGAATATATTTTTATTTAGACATTAGTATTGCACACGCGACTATTTGCACAACAACCAGCGTGTCACACGTGAGTATGTACATTGCAACTCGCGTGTACATTGAACACACGGGTTTCCTTAAAGCAAGGAGCGTGTCACACGCGAATTTCCTATATCAATACTTGTGTGTACCTTAATTTGAAGTTAAAAATATAAAACATGATTAGTCAAGAAAAATTGAACCCCTAATCATAACTATCTCAACCATCTCAACGATCGAAACCTCTCTTTTACCTCGTGTATAAATAGAGGGCATGGGATGGGGTTAATAAATCATTCTAAGAAGAGCAAAATTATGCTGGTGGTATACCTTCAGGCATCTTGAAGTATCAGAAATCAGTGTCCTCGGTTTGCGGAGGAGTACTTGTTTCAGAAGCTAGGTTGTAATCTCACCATGTCTATTTATTAATAAAGAAAGTTCTTCTTCCAATATTGTGCACTCTTGTATATGTTGATTTCTGAATTATCTTATAATTTCATTAACCATTGATATATATAAGATATTTGTAGGAAGAACTTTTTCTTTGCAGGTGATTGGAGAAACACTAGAAGCTATGGAAGCAATTGGAAGAGGAGAAGAAAAGCTTGGATCAACCATCATAAACCAGGTTTGCTAAGTTGTCTTCCTATTCCTATTTCAATTTCTACATGGTTGATTGTCTACAAGTCTAGCTTAGTAATTTGGTAACCCCAGAGACCCTAGGTTATAAGGATGTGTTTTCCTTAACAACAGAACTGCCGACTCCACTGGGGAGTCCAGCCTGGTGTGGGTCCTTTCCTTTAGGTTTCCTGACCAGTCTTTTCTCTTGTTGATTCTGGGTGTGTTTTGTTTTCTTTTTTCCTTTTATTTTTAGTTTGGCATGTTTAGGACTTGGATGCTATTACTTTTTTCTTTGAAAAATTTTAGCAGTACATGCAGGTTGTCTTATTGACAGTCACGTGTTTCACCTTGTATACGCGGGTTGCAGTCTGGATAGTCGCATGTCACACGTGGGTTGTATTTATAAAAGTCGCGTGTTCCTGTAGCTTTCTCTGAGTTCATAGGTTTTTTTCTTGTCCCTATTTTGGTGACCTCTCAAAGGCTTGTGAAGGTTCTATTTTTGACATGATTCTGTAAGTCTTAGGTTTGTACATCACATAGTTTGATTATCTTTCAAGTCCTTGGGTTCTTTATGATCGTCTAAGTTATTCCTTTTGATTCACCTATTATTGGTGTTCATGTGAGAAGAGTTATGGCTAGCTCTGGAGAGGGTATTTATACCTCCACTTCAACCGTTTTGGCTAAAGGAGTTCCACCTCCCTCGGTACTCCAAGATCAAATGCACCTACTACACCTTTTCCACCAAGTCGTTGAGTGGTCCAACCACCGAATCCCTTGAATGTAGTAGGTCCTTCTAGTGGGGTGGTAATTGGGATTCCCAATGCACCTTTTTCTTCACCCTCTTTCATGCATACTCCTCAGAGTGGTCCTAGTGGATGCTCCCCATTTGTTCAGGGTTTCTCATGGAATGGGGGGAACATTCCCCCATCCACTCCTTATGTAGGTCCTACACCTGCATATGTGGGGATGCATTTTGGAAACACAAACACTTTTGGTCAAGTTTTCCAGACACTAGTTTCGACCCCATTCACAAGCTCTCCCTTTTCACTTTTTAGCGGACGGATACCTCCTTGGGTCTTTCAGACTCCACTTTCATCTAGAGCGGCTCAAACCACTTATACTGCACCGCACACAAATAATCCATTGGCTTACGGGTGGAATCCATTTCAAAGTAGTCCAACTACTTCACAATCGACGGCTGGGGGAAACCCCACCTTTACGTTTGGGAACCAGGGGGCAGGTATTCCTACATCCCAGACTCATGCTTTTCAAGCTCCGGTTAGGCCTAAACTTCCTTTCCTGGCAACTTTAAACTTGCCAAATTTGTCTAAGTTGATGAATGACCCTGTGAGGCATAGTGCCACATGGCCACTTGTTCCCAGCAAATTACCCTCAGACATTCCCAAGTTTGAGGGAAAAGATGGCGAAGATCTAGGTGCCCATATAACCACTTTTCACTTATGGTGCTCTTCAAACTCACTGAACGATGACACCGTTTGGTTGAGAATTTTCCAAAGAACCTTGACTAGTGTTGCAACAAAATGGTATATTGAATTGCTCTCTGTTGGATTCGATAGTTTTTTGGACTTAACAAATGTGTTCCTTAATCACTTCTATCTTATTGTCCAGTATGATAGCGACACAGACCTATTTTCTACCTTTCAGCAAGACAAAGCCATGCATATATCAGATCATATCCAAGAGTGGCGAAGAGGGAAGAGGCTTATCAAAGCCACCATACCCCCCGAGTTCTCGTTAGAGTGGTTCCTAAAATATTTACTGCCTTATATATCTAAGGATGTATCCACTTCGGGAGTGACCACTGAAGAAGAGGCTATTCTCAGGGCCTAGCAGATGGATTTGATATATGCTTGGTCTAGGATATTATATGAAATTATACCTGAGGCATCGTGGTCTAACCATAGTGTCGAGAAACCTAAGCGTAGACCCCTTGCCGATGGTGTAGTCGGTTCAATTAATTCTCCCACTATAGAGTCACTAGCCAAGCAACTCCATGAGTTGTCAGTAAAACAATATACAGTGGAGGAAACAAAGGTTACCCCCTCACCTCAAAATGAAATTTTTTTTGCGCAATATTCTTAGAAGGTAAATCAGTAGCCCAGTGGGAAAAAGAAGAAAGGGAAGAAGGGTGAGGGAAATCAAAACAGGTCGAAACCCATGAACAATGCTGATGGGGGTAAGAAAGATAAGAAGAAGGTGAAATTTCCCTGTAAGTTGTGCTAGGGAGATCACTTAACTCATCAATTCCCTATTATTGACCAAGCTCAGAAATTGCTTAAAAACCAACAACCGACTGTCTTGAAGTATCCATTTCCCCAAGGACAGAATGAATCTTCTATTTCTAATGTTGCCAGGGGCACTCCTAGTGCCCCTCCTAATCAAAACTATATCAATATGGTACGATATAGAGCCTTACTCTAGATGAGAAATAAAAATTATGAGACGGAGGCTCTTGAGAAGGGTAAGTCTATTGGTGAAACCTCTAACCCTCTCACGATCGAAAAACCTGTTGATCCATTGCCTAGAATACTGAAAGGTGTCTTTAAAAAGGAATTTCACAATCCAAACTCTAGAGCTGCTTCTAACTACTCTGTGGTGGAATATTTGGCCCAAACTCCTTGTGGAATGTCCACATTGGAAAGACTACAGAGTTGTCGTGCTTAGTGGGATTCCATCTTAGCAACTTTAGGTAGTATGGATTCATCGAGCCTCATGGCGAAGTTTAATCTGTTAGATGTTAAGATTCACCTGTCGTATCATGTGGCTTTGTCAGTAGATTTAGTTCATGGCGGTAAAACCATTGGACGTATAGCTGTTGACGAAGGTCCTTCCACATGTGTTATGTCTATGTCTTGCTGGAAGGCTTTAGGTTCTTCGGAGCTAGTTCTGTCAAACACCTTACTTACTGCTTTCAATGGAAGGTCTTTCTGTCCGCATGGTATCCTACCAGCTTTTGAGACTAAGTTACAAGGGAAAGAAGTGGTTGTTGAAGTAGAGGTGATTGATGCTCCTTTGGACTATAAATTGCTTCTAGGGAGAAGCTGGACTTATGCCATGTGTGTGATTTCCTCATCCATTCTTTGAGTGGTTTTTTTCCACATGAAGGGAAGTTGGTTACTGTTGACCAACTTAGTTTCACTCAGAAGGGTCATTTGGAAAATAATGAGTCCACTGTACCTTTTGTTGATCAGACTAAACTGACTAATGAGACATTGGGGGCTGGAATGTATCCATATATAATGGGCACTTTTGATATCCCAACCCCTATAAACTATCTAGGTTCTACCATTGTAGGGAAGTCTATCGCGATGGTTGTCGATAGAATGGATCCTTGGATCGTTTCGTCCTGTTATGAACCTCAGGTGCCCTTATTCACAGTGGAAGTGGCTTGTCAAGCTATCGTTAATACCACTGTTGATCCTATTGCGACTCCTTTTTCAGTCTCAGAGGAGTCGAAAGAAGCTTATTTGCCTACTTAGGCAGAGAACTCTTTATATTCAGATGACTTCTTAGGCATGGTTTTACCATCGGATGAAGCCATTTAGGAAGCCATGAGTGGGCGAGATAAGATTTGCGAAGATCTTCACCATAGGTCCTACTTTCTTCCAGAGCTGAGTATAATTGAAAAGCAAGAGTTCCATGTGATACTGGAGGAAGATGTTGATATACTGTTTAATCTTTTGCCTAAGGAGGGAATTTTTTTCGAGTGGAATATGGCAAATATTTATGTTACCATTCCTATCAACATCTCTGCAAACCCTAACATCGTAAAAAATAAGCATATCGGTGCAAACTGCTCTCCAGAGGAGATTGCCATATATACTTCCTTATTTAAGGAATTTCGTGACGTGTTTAATTGGTCATATGAGGAGATGCCAAGTAGTGATCCACTAATCGTAGAGAATGAAATCTGAACCTATCCTGATGCCAACCAGTTTGACAAAAGCTCAGACCTGTTAACACGTGTAAAGCAACAATCGTTAAGGCCGAAATGGAAAAGTTGTTGAAATTTGGCTTTATCTACCCGATTGCTTTGATGGAATGGGTATCCAATCCCGTTCCTGTTGATAAGAAATAAAGGACAATATGTGTGTGCACTAACTTTCATGACCTAAATGAAGTGGTCCCCAAGGACAATTAACCCACACCCTTTATAGATCAAATCATTGATTCTTGTGCAGGTCGTGAAGTTTTTTCATTTATGGATGGTTTTTTCGAATACAATGAAATCCAAACAAACCGGAAGACCAACACAAAAAGAATTTTATTTGTCCATGGGGTACCTTTGCGTACAAGAAAATTCCCTTTGGTTTGAAAAATCCCCGGGCCACCTTTCAGCGGGCAATGAATTTTGCCTTCCATGAAATTAATAACATTGTAGAGTCGTAGCTAGACGATATGCCTGTTCATTCTCGTAAGAGGATCGACCATCCATATCACCTTGATTTAATTTTTGAATGATGTAGACATTACAAACTATGCTTAAATCCCCACAAGTTTGTTTTATGCATCAATTCGGGACGGCTACTCAGGTTCATCGTGTAAAAAAAAGGAATTCAGGCGGATCCCTTAAAAGTAGAGGCCATTATAAATATACCTCCGCCCCGTTCTATCAGGAAACTTCAGATCCTGCAAGGGAAATCTAATTTCCTTCGATATTTTATAGTTAACAATGCCAAGATAACTAAGGGTTTCATGCGTCTACTAAAACAGGATACTACATTTGTATGGGATGAAACCACACAACTTGCTTTCGAGGCATTGAAAAAAGCTTTGTTGTCATCTCCCTTGTTACATCCACCATATTACTCTAAAGAATTTAAATTGCACTTATATTCGCCAGAGTCGACCATTGGGGTGGTATTGGTTCATGAGGACGACAAGCTCCAAGAGCATGTTGTCTATTATCTCAGTCGTGCATTAGTTGGTCCTGAACTTCAATATTCCCACGTCGAGAAGTTAGCTTTAGAAGCTACTTATGTTGTTCAGAGGTTACGTCGCTACTTCCTACTGAGGACTACTATAGTAGTGGCAGACAGTAATCCTTTTCAATATGTTTTTTCCCAACGCATAATCGAGGGGAAAATTCAATAAATGGATAGTCATTCTCCAGGAGTTTGACTTGGATTTTCAGTTTACTAAATATAAAAAGTCTTTATTTTTTGTGGAGCTTTTCATAGAATTTCCTACCAAAGAGAATGTAGTGGTTGAAGAGGACTCATTCCCAGATGAGTACATCTTTATGATTTCCACCTCTGATCCCTGGTACGGATATATCCTTATATATCTCCAGACTTTGAAGTGTACTCCATCCTTCTCGAGGGAAGATTGACGTAAACTGTGTATATATGCAAAAAACTACCTTATCATTGGTGATACTTTGTACCGTAGAGGGGTAGATTCTATTTTGCGTTGGTGCCTCACCCACGAGGAGGTTGAGCATGTCCTAAATGATTCCCATAGCAGAGCATGTGGGGGTCATTTATCTGGGTTAGAAACGGCCTAGGATATTTTACGTGTTGGTTATTTCTGGCCCGCGATCTTTAAAGATTGTGTGGAGGCTATGAAGCACGGTCATCCTTGTCAACTCTACACCTATAAAATGTGGTCACGTCTTGCTCCGTTGTTTCCCGTCATCGAGGTGGCCCATTCACTAAGTGGGGGGTGGATTACGTGATGTGCAACCCAGTTTCGGCTTGGGGGCACAAATATATTATTGTCGCTGTCGATTTCTTCACTAAGTGGGAAGAGGCAATGCCTACCTTCAAAGATGATGGTGAAATGACAAATTACTTTGTGTTTAACCAAATCATTACTCGTTTTGGTATTCCAAAGGATATTGTCACTGATGATGGTAGTCACTTTTAGAATAGCATGATGACCAAATTGACTACTATGCTCGGGTTCAAGCAAGATCACTCATCTTCCTTCTACTTGCAAGCGAATGTTCAAGTAGAGGTAGTCAATAAGACCTTGAAGACCATTCTCAAACATACCATCAATGCAAGCCAGTCAAATTGGCACATTATGCTATATCCTGCACTTTAGGCATACCAAACTAATATCAAGACTTCCATAGGTTTTTCACCTTTCCAACTCTTTCACGGGGTGGAAGCAGTCACTCCGATTGATTGCGAAATTCCATTGCTTAAAATAGTCATTCATGTACTCCCTGACACCACATAATTAGAAGAATGTTTGATACATTTGGAAAATCTAGATGAACGATGCAAAGATGTGTTAACGACAAACAAATCTCATAAGAATAGGGTTAAGAACCAATATGACAAAGTTTTTACGCCTAGAATTTTCTTTGAAAAAAAAGATTGTATTGCTCTGGGATAGGGACAAAGAATCCCCGGGGGCAGGAAAATTTAAGTCCATGTGGTTAAGTCCCTACATTGTGTCAAAGGTATTGAAAAAATGGGCACATGAGTTAACAAATTTTGATGGAAATAAGCTTCATGAGCTTAGAAATGGGCTCTACCTCAAGAAGTACTATGCCTAGGCTTAGTGCTTGTTCTTGTATTTTATTGTATGTATTTTTATGTACAATAGTTAGTTGGTTAGTGTTTCTTATACCATCTATTGGTTGTTACAGATGTCAGCTGAGTGGTTTGTAGGTTTTGTGGATGGCGCTAATCGTCATATTTGTAACCTGGCTTCAATCACATGGGTTATCTATTCACCCTCAAAACAACTAGTTGCCTCTTGCGGTGGTTGCTTAGGTCCTGCTACTAATAATGTGTCCAAATATAGGGTTGTTATTGAGTTGTCATGGGATGCCTTGTCGCATGGCATCACCCAGTTAGAGGTCAGACTTGACTCTCAACTCGTGATTTCCCATATCAATGGAGCTTATCAGGTGTGAAACCCTACCTTGTTACGTCAGTTTTTGCAGGTTAGATTACTTGAAAGAAATTTCGATTATATTTCATTTAATCACATTCAACAAAATGAAAATACAATAACTAATGCATATGTGAACTACATTCCAGATTAGCACTTAACACATATTTTGTAAAATATACATAATAGATACATTTGGAACACATGTAAATAACTAGGTAATATATATATATATATCTGTCCATAGATAGGTCTAGTTTTGATCCAAAGATCCAGTCAAAACTATATAAATATACAAAAAATAGGATCATAATCCATAAAAATGCCTATAGATCTAGGCCTTGTCCTCAACATCATCGGTTGCAGCAACCTCTTTGGTCTCCCTATAAAAAAGAATGGCCCTGGCTACCCTTCTCAGTAGGTGTATCTAGGTAGGTGGGATTCCTACTACAAACTCCTGCATGGCAATAGGAATCCGCTCAATCCATATGGTGGGAACTCCCTGGGTCAACCTGGCCAACTTTCCCTCGAGAAATATGAGTATACCTTGGTCCCCACTCTTTACGAGCCACACAAACATCCTAGGGTGCCCATCGAGGCGTACAAGTCCAATATCTGCATTTCAAAAAAATTTAAAGTGGATTAAAATTTTTATACATATGTATATAATTTTATGATCAAAATTCATAAAAATAAAAAATAAAACATAAAAAGAAAATACCTAGCTCTCCCCATGCCCCCCATGGCGTGAGGACAAGATCGTTGTCTCCTTGCAAATCCAATCAGGAGTATAAGAACTAGTCGAGAGCTAGCAACTGTCGCTCCCACCATATATAAAAGTCATCATCATAGACACACTAGACCAATCCTTCACCACCTTGACGTAGGAATACCTCTCCCCACCTAGTCAGTCTAGGATGGCGAGGAGAAAATTTTTGTAGTGCTATTGCAAGGCTAAGGGCAGGAACTCTCTCATAGAAGAATGCTACTAATATGCTAGAGTATCCAAAGCTTTTCTGGCGTCCTCTCTTGCAGTTAGAGAGTAACTTCCTCATGATCAGGATCATACCCAAGGACCAGTCAAACACAGTACCCTGCACACACTCCACTGCAATCCTTATCTGTGTCCAAGTAGATATATGCAATGAATATGATCCTGCAACCCTCACCATAGTGCTTACCACTAACTATAATGGGAAGCTGGTTATGTGAACAATAGGGATGCATGATCCCTTATTATTAGTGTCTGGTGTGCAGTAGGTGTCAACATAGTCCTGGACACTCATAGGTTCACCACCCCTACCAGTTCCCTCGAGGTTCACAGGCATACCTCTGCGAGATAGCCCTGAAATGAAGTACATGTCTTCTACTGTAAATTCCAAGATCTCCCCTTGAATATTAAAAGCATCGAGGCCATGATCCCAGTAACTGATCAAATGCTCAAGTAAATGAACATTGGCCCGCATGTTGCAAGTACGGAAGAAATTCAATAAACCACTTTGATGTAAAGCTTGCAAAGTTGGGGCATTTCGTAGAGCAGCTCGATCCATGTCTTCATTCTCTTGTTCCCTCCACTCTAGCATCATCTTGTATCTGCCCATTGATCATTAGAACCCATTGAATTCCTTCAATTTTGGCCATATTGCAAACTTGTATAGGTCACGCAGAACACGTGACTGTGCTTTAGGAATGTTGTGTGTCACACACAGGTTGCCTTCAAGCAGGTCATGTGTACGTGACTGTCTTAGTTGCATACCCGCGTGTACTGCGTAACCCTTTTAAGGATGGCACAAAACCTTAAAATTTTTCACAAAAATGAAAATTAGAGCAGATAAAATGAAGGAGAGGGGAGAGCCAACCAACATGAAACTTGCATATTTTGAATTGGTCCACTAGTGTTCCCTCACCGAGCAATCCAAGTTAGAGGTGAAAACTTGCCAAATTGGGTAAAATTGTCAAATGGTATGTTTTATTTTGGTTTTTGAACTATATATAGAAAAATTTCAAAATTTTGACCCTATAGTCTATAGTTTAAGAATTATTTTTTATAAATGAACTAATACCATGACTTTTTCCTCAATGCAACAGGTTTGAACTCTTTAAGAAATCGTTATCCACTCATATAGGGTAGGATTTGGTCCTTCATATGTACTTTTGCATCTATACCTTATCTATTTTAACCCTAGGATTACCTCTTTGACCAAGGACTACGATGTTTAACCATTTTTACCTCATCTACATCATTTTTCCTCCGTGTATAGGGCCTCCTTTTCATGGGTACCCTGGTTTAGAACACTTTATTGTCTTTTGGTACCCATGTCGCAATTGTGGTAGGTTTGCAGGAGATTTCTTAGTAGTTTTTCATGACAAAATGAGCCTTCATTTTGCATATTTTTGCAAGCTATCCATTTTTATAAGGCTCCCCGCCCTTATGGGGTTTCCTTAGGCTCAGGTCTAACTCCTCAAAAAATACTTGACTGCTGAGTAAACTTGTTCGTTCATAATCGTTAAGAATAAGTTAATGGGCATCCACATTGGTGGTAGTTTATCATTTTTTTTGGACCATGTGGAATAATTACGAAAAATGAGCACTCTCTTTTCTTCAAAATTGAGAAGAGTATTCTCAGGCATAGGTTTATCACTTTTCCAAACCTGAGAGACTAAAACTTATGGAAAAGGAACACCCAGTATGAGCTTAGTTTTCTCTTTTTTGTTCTCTAGACCAAAACATGAAAAAGATTATGAGCGTACCTTATGTCTTTGTCATGCTCGCAAAACCTAAAGAACAAAGCATCGAGTTTACTGTTGTAAGCCCCATTTCTCGTAATCAAATGGATCTTTCCAAGTGATCTTGCCTTCCTTCACACTCGTAAAACTCAAGCTATCTGCTGCTTGTGAAGGAGCATTGGGTAGGTGGTAATTTAACCTATTTTGGACCTGTTGCAGCTGCAACAAATTTCCCAAAATTCCAAAAAAAATTTAGGACCCTCCTTTTGCTTGAATTAGTTTGATTTTCTTCTTAGGTTTGGTTTGAGAATGTTTTAGAAAAGACTTGCTTATGCTTGGATTGATCTGCAGCTGTTTTTCAATTTTGATTAAGAATTTCAATGATTGATCAAACCTTCATCATTTGCCTTTAATTGCGTTTGAAGCCGGTCTGAATCGGAAGGTATTTTGTTTTGATTTTCCGACGTTGCGGGTGAGTCTTTGTTTTCTTCTTTCGCCGTTGCGGAAGGAAATGCGTTTTCGTCTTCCGATTCGTCGGTCGTTCACGTCGGCAGATTTTTTGGTTTAGATCGGAAAGACTTGTCGTTTCTTTCTCCGCCGTTGCGGATGGATTTTTAGTTTTAACTTTGACTTTGCTCCCGACTCGGTTGGCGAAATCGGCTGGGTTTTGGTTTTGCATCGGAACCATTGTCACTTCTGCTTCCGCCGTTGCGGATAGATTTTCGGTTTGACTTTGATTAATTTTGCCGATTTCTTTGTTTTCACGTCGAATGCTTTGTGGTTTTGCATCGGAAGTTTTTCTGATCATTTCTTCCGCCATTGTGTATCCCAAAGAGGTTTAACGCCCGATCCTCCAGCCGACGCATCAGCCTTTAGTCGCTTGCCCGAAGTCTTCTCTTTTCCGCTGATACGGCTGCCAGAACTCTAAACTTTCCGAGCCGTTAGGTATTGTTGCTTTCGACTTAAGTCTCGTTACAGATGGTGGGAGGTTTTACGTTTCTGCTGTTGCGGATGAGGGAAGTGCCAATCTTACCGATATATCAATAGTTATCTTCTGATTCAGGCTTTGCTCCCGGTTATCCCCACCGTTGCGGAGGGATTTTTGGTTCAGCTTTTCGCTATTGCGGAGCAAAATAATCTTTCAGCCTCCGATTCAGAAACTCTCTGACGTCCGATCTTCTAGGTTTTCCCTCCATGCACGTCTCTGCGGCTGGATCTACGCTTTGGCCGTCTGTCGTTGCGGATAGACGAGTGCTTTCAGCCTTTGATTAGAAAACGCTCTGACGTCCGATGTTTTTCGCGCCCGTGGTGTGGACTATATATACGGGTTGAGGGGTTATATTTTTTAGTGTTATTCTCGACTGTTGAGCACTGTCATTGTTGTGCGTGTCATTCTCACGAGCTGCGAAGGACCCCTCAGTCGATGTACTTGCATCCAGGTGGCAATTATGGAATCCTGACCATCGTCGACCCGCCATACTCGCCGTATTTCCAGGTAGGCTCTTCATTTTTCCCTTTCCGTTTGAACTATTGGTGGTTTTCTATGATGGTTTGCTTCCATGGTCGTCTTCCTCGTCCCGTTAAATTAGATGCCTATAAAGGTGGAGTTTTATCCTTTGACCATGGGATGGGGCATTTTAACCCCGAAGCAGTATTTTTCCCACGGCTTGCGTTTGTAGCCTCGCGCGTAGGGGATGGGGGTTTGGTGCAGACGGTCGTTACGCCGTTTGCGCCAAGCCAACCTGTATGTAATTTTAGGTTTGCAGGGGGGGGGGGTTTGTGGTTTTTTGTAGCATCAGGGGGGTTTCCATTTTACCCGTATCCCCGAGCCCTAGTGATTGTTGCCTACGCAGTTCCGCGCAACCCATTTCTCGCTCAGTTTCGAACCCAGGCCAGGGAAAAGGATGTACCGCGACGCATAATTCTTCACCATAGTTGTACTGTGGGATTGTCTTTGATAAAAACGCTCCCTAGAAACCCGCATCCTCGAATAGCCAGCATTTAGCCGCACTGTCCTGCGCGTAGTTATTTGTAAACCCTAACCTGTGGAGGGGATACATCACGACGTTCAGAAATCGCAAGGGTAGTGGTGTTGTTAAAAGCTTCATTTAAGGGCTTGCGTAGTTTTCCCCTATCTGTCCCGTGCAGAGTTTTGATAATGGCACCCGCAGAGAGCAGGGGTTGTCTTCGCACTAATATAGATGTTTTTCCATCCGATTTCATTGTGAGAAATGTTTGGTTTTGGAAAACAGTGGTAGCTTGCATAATCTTACTGCACATAACTCTTTTCAATCATGCTAGACATAGACTAATTCACTGAACATTGCGCTATGTTTCAATTGCTCTGTTAGTAAGGTCATACACATATGTTAGCTTCGTTAACTAATTGATGTCATGATACACATAAAAGAAGTAAAACGCTGCACATTGTCATATAAGTGTCTGCAACTGGAATTGCTTAATGTTACAATGTTATATATGGCAGGAAGAATTCGAGCTCACAATGTCGAAAAGACAAAAGAAGAAGGCCCCTGTGGTCGAAGAAGAGCCAGAGGTAGAAGTAGTCACCAAGACAGAATACGTATATGAAGACACTAAATGCATTTCTGGCTTGGAACCTGAATACCAGTGGGGGGAAATCTATAGACTGATTAACCGAAGAGAAGTTCCCGACATGGGCTTAGAAGAAGAGTCCATATATGCAAACATTGAAAGATCTTCCCTTATGAAGGTTTCCACCAGGCCAGAGCTGTTCCCATGCTCCGAGGTAATTGGCTGGATTCTGCCTCGGGCAGATGTAACCACAATGATTCTGGAAAATGTTGAGAGACAGGGCTATGCTGCATTTACCCCTGGATATGTGGCATTGGCTTATCACCTGCCAGAAGCCCAAGTGTTCCTATCTGATGACTGGCTGAGTAGCATTAGAATGGACCTGGTAGAGACCTTGAAGAGGATGCTGTTGCAGGGAAAACATTACCGACACAGACCCACGAGTGAGTATGATACAGCGAGCTTGAGGGCTCCCTACAGATTTATAGCTCTGATGCTTAATAGGATATTTGGGAGAGCCCATGGCAGATTCTTCAAGCTAGCGTGGATACCCATCATTTTTCATGTGGCAACACAAGGGACAGTCTTCAATCGGGCCAGCCTTGTATCAAGCAGTCTTTCTTCTTGCTTGGCCTCAGCCTTGGAAGGAGAGTCCCAGAAAAGGTCTGAATTTTATATGAGCTAAATACTCATAGACTGTATACTATGCAACCAGCCTTTCCTTGGTCTTAGGTGCATCTGGGACAGGGAAAGAATGCCTGTCTATGCTGCTTATAGACCACTGTGGGCACACCAGTACCACAGCCATTACAAAGAAGTCTGTGAGCACTTCATTATGCCACTATACACACTCATTTTCCGGAAAGAGTGTGATTGTATGTCGGAGGAGGCCATGCAAGTGATACAAGATTACGCAGACTACTATTTGACTGAACATGGCATGTACTTCAGAATGTTTGGAGGCTCGAGAGCACCTTCCCTACTACCAAAATATGCAACTGATTACATTGTCCATAAGGAGGCAGTCAGACAAGTGTTCCTGGATGGAATAGGCAGCTTCCTGTTCGAACACAAGAAGACTGCTTATCCTCCCTTGCCCTTCAGACTTGGAAGCTACAGGTTCACTAAGGTGAAACAAGCTGGTGAATTCATAGAGGAGCTGGAGAGGTTCCATTTTGGTGAGATGCCCTATCAAAGAAATGACTCCCACGGTAAAGTGGTTGATCATTGTAAAGAAAACAAGGTGCATTTCGAGTATACTCACCATTTTGATAGGGAAGAATCTGTCTTCCGAAATTCCCTGAACATGACAGCACTGAAGAGAAGATTCACGAAGAAAATCACCACCAAAGGTGGAAAGGGGGATGAGCAGGCAAAGGCAGAGGAAGAAGCCAAAAGCAGAAATGAAGAAGCCCGGAGATTGGCACAGGAAGCTGCAGAGTGGTTGCACAGTGAAGAGGAAGGGAAAAGAAAAGTTGCCCAAGAAGCAGCTGAGAAATCCTAGGAAGCAGCTAAAGAGGCAGAAGAAGCAGCTAGAAAAGCAGTTGAAGAAGTGAAAAGAAAGCTCGATGAGGAGCTACAAAAGCAGGAGGCAGAGAGGGTGAAGCTGACACAGACTGAGACAGAACAGTCAGCTTCTGACATAGCTGGGGGGCAGACCCAAGACGTTGAGAACCCCGAGGTTCAGGACCCACAAGTAGCTGCTGCCAGCACTCCCATGGTCCCCACTCTCAAGCTGGTTCCTTTTGTCCAGAAGAAAGGTGAAGAAATCCCCGATTTCAAAACTATATATTATGATAGGGCAACAAAGAGAATAATAAAGAGAACAGAGAGGAAGGTTGAGGCGGAAGGTCTACCTGGTAAAATGATAACGGATACGGTTGTTATGTTAGGAATAGACCAAGATCCAAGATTTACCCTAAGAGTCGGGTCTGCATTTATCCAAGCTTCAGAAGATAATGTAGGCAAGATAATAACTGACTTGGAGCAGTCCAAGAAATCCTCTGCTCAGCTGAAGGATACATTGAGGAAAGAGAGGGAAGAAAACAATAGGCTTAAGAGGAAATATGAAGATATGCAAAGGGAAATGAAGTCCTCAAGAGCTGAAGTACAGGCCCTCCAAGGAGAAATACAAGTGCTGGAAATGACACAGGAGTCTCTGGAAAGAGTACAGAAAGAATACCAAGAATTAAGAACTGAAAAGGAACAACTACTGGAAAAGGTGGAGCAGCTAGAAGAGAAGGAAAAGATCCTCTTGGAGGCAAATGATCTGCACACCCAAGAACTGAAGAAGGAACACCAGGAACAGATTTCCACGCTAACAACTGCTCTGGAGGAAGCAAGAGAACAACAGGTTAACCTCCAGCTGTTCAAAGAGCATGTCTTGGCCCAAAAGGCCAAGATGCTATAGCTATAGACTGCTGTTGAAGAAGAAAGATGTAGAGTGCTGCAGATCGATGGACGATTGGAAGAGATCTTGGAAACTGCATCTTACTTTGTGGACAGATCTCAGGATGTCCTCAAGGTCCTGACTGCAAGAATGGCGAGGCTGGAAAACAACGAAGAAACTCCAGCAGAGCTGCCATCAAAAGATAAACAAGCCCTCAAGCAGGACTATAACCTAGTGGAGTTTGCCATCAACACCGCTGAATATTTCAAGAAGGCAGTTAAGAAGAAAAAGGGATTATGCAATGAGATTTTTAGAAGACTTCTCATTACCTACAACTGGTGCCAGGTAGAGGCCGAGAAGAGGCTGGATGATTTCCCAGACCACGATTCATTTATGGAGATGTTGCAGAAAAGACATCAGGATGAAGAAGCAAGAATGCAGCACATTAAGGCCATTGATGACCAGATTCTGAGAAGCGAAGTAGGCCATTCAGCAGTTAGTGTGCAAATCCTGGAAGACCAGCTTCGGTTAAGCGCAGCTAGAGTGGAAGCCATAAAGAACCAGGCCGAAAAATTTGAAATCAACATTCAATTTTTGGAACCCTGCACATTTGAAGGAATTGCCTTTGATACTGCGTCATGGAAGAAGTTTCTAGATGCTCAAGTGGGACCCTCCTCATGAAGGACCGGTCATTATTGTAATTTGTAATTATTTTTTATAAAACATTTAAGAAAAGCAGAACGTTGGGAAACGAGGGGTTGGGAAGCCCAAAGGTCACTTTGGGCAGCCCAATTGTCTCACCCTTTTGTATAAAGATAGAAATCTTAGAAGGGAAAGGGACTTTTTCCCAGTTAGATTGATGAAGACATATTGTAAGAAGAACTATTTCCTTTTGCAATAGATAATTACAGTTTGCCTATTGGAGAAAGCTTGGTGGAATATTCAAATGTGTGCTATGGATTTGTTGAAGAGGAACTATTTCGTTTTCAACTTTGTATCCATTAACTGTGAGACTGTTCTAACTCTTTGAACCTATGTTCCTCTATGAATGTTCTCCGATTTATTTTATGAATATTTTCACCATGAGTAATGTATGCTGCTTATGAAACTGTTGGCTATCTGATTGTTGAAATATCTTTAATCTTTCATGTGTTGTAGATAAGAATATTAGCTAGCTATAATTTCTGTTTATAATGCATGAATAATCCACATTACTCATAAATAAATCATATTCGGGCTCCCCGGGGATAGGTAGATAGATAGGTAGTTAGTTCATTTCATTGCTACATATGTGATATAGATGCATGTGAGCCTTAAGACGAGAGGTAGGAACCTGCGCATCACATTGTGACTGCTCCCTGCATCCTCATCACCCTGCATGGTTAATTAGGTATATGCATCTCATACATTAAGTCAAAAAATTACAAAAAACTCGGTGGATCGGGCCGTAACCGGTGAGGCCTTTGTTTTGTTACTTTGACCTACGGTAGCCGGACCGCAAACCGGACGGACTCCCTATACCAAACAGTCAACGGGCTAGTTGGGAATGTTTATTGGGGAGAATCCCTTACTGTTGTCGCCTGAGAATTTCCAGGCCTCAACAGGACCTTGATGACTAAGTACGAAAAAGGTTCGCCTTACTTCTTTGGACGCTAAGAGAGTTCTTCTGTGGTTTGTTTTATTATTTTTCGGCCCCAGGAGACTAAATTGTATGAAAAAGCACCCCCCTAGAGTCTTCTTCAAAGTTTTTAGACTCTTAAAAAATGAAAACACCAACGAGCATGTACTAGTTCGGGCTCGTAAAATCCACAAATCATTAACCTTATCAAGCATTATTCTCTCCCCTCTTCAAGCTTGTCAAAAATGAAGAGAGATCTGAGTTGACTTTCCCAGACTCGTTAAAATTTAACAGGAAAGATAAGGAAGATTTACTCTCTTTGGGTTATAAACAGTAGTTGCACATCCTCCTTGAACATAACACTCTCAGAACTTTGCGATACTCATGTTTTAGTTTACACTTTCAGCTCATTTATTACTTCGAGTTTTTACTCCTCCACTTTTCCTTTATACACAGGAATTTGATCATGTCTCCTACATGACAGATAATTCTAGTTGTCCTATCTGCAAGTTCAAATCTGCCTTGGGTTATCTCTGTGTCGTGCTTTCCATTCAAGGATTTGTCCCTTCATATGCTTATTATCTTGATTCCCATCATTATCCTATTTGAGTATTACTTGTGTCTACCTTCATGTATCCAGTCCCTAGTCACTCTTGTGATATGTTGGAGGATCCATTGCCTTCCTCATCATAGTACAATTTCTCATTAGCACTTCTTGAATACAAAGGCCTAGAGTTTTGATGATGGTACCTTAGGATTCACTACAACTATTGGTGAAATCCTTTGCTTCAATTGTCAGTTCCACTCATTGTCTGACATTCTGTTGAGTTACTTCCTTGTTTGAATTTAGCACATCTATTCACATGGTAGGGATTGTACTGGTTCCTTTGGAGTTCGACGAAGACCTTAGGTTCACCTTTTATAACCTAATTTGTGTAAGATTGTGTTATGATCAGTTACACAGCTTCCAGATTTTGAAGACTCATCATTGTATATTGTGGCTTAGATCCACATTTTTAATATACATGGTTATGTTACCCGTATCATATGATGTAATCAAATATTGTAAAGGGGCCAGTGTTCCATTATATTGAAGATGGAATCCTTGTATATGATTTTGTATATGATGTTGATATGTATGTGTTTTAGGTACCTCCTTTGTTTCCTTGGACACTTGAGTTCTCCAAGATAAAATATTCTATTGTATTTTGGCCATCGCCTCCCTCTGACCTCACACATTAGGGGGCATCTGTTATCATGTAAAATGGCACTTCTACGTCTGATTACTGACATCCAATATGTCGGGACACAAAAGGACAAACTATATTGAAGTATCCAAAACACTATAGGCGGGCATGAATGTTGATACATCATCTCCTGACTAGCTGGATATATTTTTATTTGGACATTAGGGTTGCACACGCGACTATTTGCACAGCAACCATCGTGTCACACGCGAGTATGTACATTGCAACTCGCATGTAAATTGAACACATGGGTTTCCTTAAATAAAGGAGTGTGTCACACGAGACTTGCCTATATCAATACTCGTGTGTACCTTAATTTGAAGTTAAAAAATATAAAACACAATTAGTGGAGAACAGTAGAAACCCCAATCATAACTATCTCAACCATCGAAACCTCTCTTTTACCTCATGTATAAATAGAGGGCATGGGATGGGGATAATCAATTATTGTTAGAAGAGCAAAGTTATGCTAGTGGTATGCCTTTAGACATCTTGGAGCAGCAGAACTCAGTGTCCTCAGTTTGCAGAGGAGTACTTGTTTCAGAAGTTGGGTTGTAATCTCACCATCTCTATTTATTAATAAAGAAAGTTCTTCTTCCAATATTGTGCACTCTTGTATATGTTGATGTCTGAATTATCTTATAATTTCATTATGAATATGTTATATATATATATATATATATAAGATATTTGCGTAAAGAACTTGTTCTTTGTAGGTAACTGGAGAAACCCTGGAAGTTGTGGAAGTAACTAGAAGAGGAGATGAAAAGCTTGGATAAATCGTCATAAACCAGGTTTGCTAAGTTTTCTTCCTTTTCCTATTTCAATTTCTACATGGCTGATTGTCTGTGAGTATAGCTTAGTAAGTTGGTAACCCCAGAGACTCTAGGTTATAAGGGTGTGTTTTCCTGAACAATAACTATCGTTTTTAATTTTTTTGCCGCTAAATACTTCGCATCTGGGGTTTTGAAGAATGATAGAAATTGCTTCTTAATTTATGCCTTGGTCACATTGGGAATTTTCTCAGTGTATGTCATGTACCAAGTCAGTTCCTGCTTTCACAAAGCATCGACGAACTCCTCCATCTATCAATCTTCATTTGTTACTGTGTTTGCTTCCCATGTCGACTCACAGATGAACCAATGTCATCTGGGATCCTCATCGCCCTCGTAGAGGGAGATGTGTGCGACGCCGTGCCCCATGTATTCGGCATCGACGTCTCCTTTAGGCGGTGTTGGTGGTGGTGGATACTCTTTGTAACCCTATTTTTTTCATAGTTGGTTTCGATGGAATTTTTGTTTCTGTTGGAAGTTTTGTTTGTCATTTCGTTCTCGACAAGTTATCAGTCTAGTTCGACTCCTTCTGTTGATATCCAATATAGTGCTATAACTGGGATATCATTCCTTGTGAGTCCAACTGATCTGTATCCCCAGGTGGATCTATCTATTTTCTTAGAAAGTTTTCCCACTACCTTTCGGCAACAAATTTCTCCCACACTTTTTTCTTTTTCGCCCAGTTAGTGTTCGATGGTGGTTTGATTAATGACGGACAAGGCTCAACAATGTGGCATGCTCCCCTGTTAATTGGGAACTTAAACAAAAGACTCGGTAGTGAGAAAAGAAATTGTTTGGTGAAGTCATTATAGAACCTCTCTTCGATACTCTCAACAGAGACTCTTTCTTCCACGACACGTTCTTCACAAAACTCGTCCATGATCTTTTCAAACCACTCCGACAAATTTGTACATCCACCTCTCTTCATCCTCTAGAGTAACTCTTTATCTTTAGTTTCTACCATTTTTTTCATCCAGTAACTTCTTTAGAGACTGAGGTACATATTCTACAAACTTCTCGTGTCTCAGAGAAGAATTTCTCCTTATCTTGCGCAATAGTCAGTCTGTTTCTCTAAGCGTAATTCTGCAAATAGTTTGCGATTTAACCCTCCCACCAATCCTTAATCTCTTGCTCTGAGATCATCTACTCATGGTCATTTCATCTATATATGTACTATTGGCAACAGAACCAATGTTGTAATCACTCAAATTTCAAGGTTACCAATAGTACACATAAAATCATATAATCATAACTGAGACAAGAGACAAAAATAGTGAATAGAATAACAGCTTATATTACTCAATACACATGTGGGTTCATACATAAAACCGAACCAAGTTCTTATCTAGCTCAACAACCTAATTATACATTTACAAAACAATTATGGTAACCACCTGTCGGTTCACGCAACTAACACGACCGATGAGGCTGAACTAATCTACAATTAGTCGGCTAACAAGCCTAGTTGACTAAGCCGACTAGCTCCTCCAAGAGTCTCCCAACCTTAAGAGGCAACTAAACATGAGTGGATTCCTCTCATTACAGAATCAATTATAAGGTGTTGTCGTACCTTAAGAAATTTGATATTAATGGAGTGCATAGAATTTCTATATTATTCTTGGATTTATTGTATGTGGTAGCATTTTCATATCTAAGTTATACTGCAACTAGTATCATAACACTTTCTAGGGCCAAAAACATAGTTTGTTTCTTCCTTTTTGTAGGTTTTAAAAGAGAAGAAGATGGTTTGAGCCCTGAAATTATTTTCTAAGTATTTTTTGGCATAAATTGTAGATTTTTTTGTCTATCTGAGTTCCTCTTAGAAAAACAAACGATTTCAAAAAACAAATCACTCAAATTGGAGTCCATAAAAATGAGATATTGCCATTTGATATCTCCATTTTTTTAGGGATTCTGATAGCCATGAACCTTATAGAGGAAAAAATTGTTTTGGAAGGGTGATCAAATTGCAACCAAATCAATGCCATTGGATAAATAATTTCCAAGGATTTTATCTAGGATATTATATGATACATTTTCGGCTAACATCCACTACACTGTAGCTCTTGTAAAACTTTTCCCACAAACCCTCACAAAATTGCAAAATGGGAAGGTGGTGGAAACATGACATGGGAGGAATGAAAGGGAGGTGGAAATTTTTTTATGAGATATGCATGAAATTTTGAAATTTATTAAGTAGACAATTAGTAAATTTAAGGAGAATTATGACAATTTAGTGTAATGTACCACATTTTATTTTATCATTGAAGAGTATAACTGAGAAAGATGTGCATGGTATGATTTATAATATGCTTATGAGAATTGGTATATGAATAGATGACATTTTGGGGAAGATGACTACTTTCATCTTTTTAACGACACTTCTGCACCATTTGAAGAGAAACTTGTAGAGGTAAGGAAACATCATATGGTGCATACCAATTTATAGTATGCTTCTTTTATAGCAGTAGAATTCCTCTTAGATTCATCCTTTTACTACTATTTGGAGGATTTTCTCACTTTTAATGGTTATACTTATTTGAATCCACATGAACATTGTGGGCATGTGAAGCATAACACTCAAGGAATTGTGGAGCTTAAGTATCATTGATGAGGTGTCTGCTAGAACACATGGAAATTGGACCTAAGTATGTGGACAAATCCCTTGGACTACTTTAATACTGCAACTTGTCCTTGCACATGAGATGACTGCTTCACCATTGCAGTTAGTAGTCATACATGGGACCCAACTTAATATGGACCTGGTTTTACTACTTCAAATTTTATGTCAACATTTGTCCATGGGAACTTAGTTTATGGTTGTAACCCCTCACTTCAAGCATTAAGGGAAGCACTTTTCTAGGGGGGGTGGAGTGTTGTGATCATCCCTTGGGGTGTAATGGGGGCTCGAAGGTCCCATTAAAATAATACTAGTGCATTCCATTCAATGTAAGGTGGACTAGTTCCACTATGTTTTTTATCATTAAATAAGGCCCATTATGGTAGTTATTGTTAAATAAATGTACTGGTAGTTCATTAAAGAAGGTGCACCAAGTAGTTAGGAGGTTGTTTTGATTAGAGTCTCTTGTGAGATATAAATAAGGATGGTGTCATCCTTATTAAGATACGTGAAGGAATATTGTAATTGGAGCTTATCTCTAGAGATTTTTCCCAACATTAAGAGGTAAGTGGACATGAGTGGATTCCTTCCATAAAAGGATCAAATTGTAAGGTGTTTCCATATCTTAATGGTTTTTATATTAATAGAGTGTGGAGAATTTATATACTATTCTTTGATATCTTATATGTGGTGACATTTTTAGATCAAAGGTATTCTACACAGTGGCTCACAACTTCCACCAAAACATAGATCTATGTCCCTACGGTTGGGATTTTCATTTTCCAGCATAGTTGCAATGTCCCACAAGAATTAGATCTATAGTACCCCTTTCATATTCTCCCAAGAATGAAACATATTCGTTTGTTTTCCACCATCTTGCAAATGCCTCTTCCAAAGTGATATCCATGACCATAATCCTCTGTTTTAGCAAGCTCTATTTCTTCACTTTTTCTACAAATTCAATCATGTTGGTCTTGACATTAAAATTAAATAGGTATTTTATCTTAGCTCCAATTCACTACATGATCTGTACATTACACACCACCATGCAGATTGCTCAAAGTTGCATTTATGCCATTGAGTAAAGACACCTTTCAAGAATGTTTCAAAAGAGCACACACTACACTGGCATAACTCTCCATCAAATGTTGGATTTACATAATCATCCTGGTGCCTAAAGATAATATTGTACAACTAATCCATGGTACCTTCACTCAATACTCCCTCATATTGTTCCACAAATTATTTTCCCAACATTGGATCCAAAGGATGAATGTATCTATCAATGTCTTCAAATGACATCCATTGATGTTTTAGGTTCAAAATAACATCATTATCAAACATCTAATCGATCACCAATAATGTAGGGTAGGGATATGTATCATACAATATCTTTATGGACACTACAAAAAGTATAACATTGTTTACATCAATCTCCATATGTTTCAACTTATCTATTGATTGGAAAAATATGCGACTAGTTCACTAACTATAGTTGAATTGATGAGTAGACCAAGATCGGTTGTCCGATTAACTCCTAGGGTTTCTTTGGTGATATGTTCACATCTGATTCTAAATAAGGCATAATATTTTCACCTTATATAATCGAATTAACACATTTAATCTAAATTATTTTCTCGAGTGTTTCCTCTGCACGTGGTATAAGGGTGGATCCAAATTTTTTTCCCAATGATCCAAATAGTTGTACACAAAAATCCTTGTAGCTTGATCATATTTCAATATTAGTAGGAATTTTTCCAACCATTCCTAGAATTCATCTTCAGTTCACTGCATTAGTAGGATCAACCATCTACTTTGTGGTCAAACTAAACCAACTATCTTTCCACATTTCCAAAACCAACATTGCATGTGTAAAAAACTTCCCGCATCACCTCTACATTGCAAAGATAGTATTTTTGTTGAACTACATCAAATGTTGATGCCATCTTTTTTGGTATTCATTGGATAAGCCCTTAATCTGTTGCTCCTACTTCTTCCCTTGTCTTGTCCCCACCCTAGGTGACGGTATTTATGCATTTATATGTGCAACCCACCAAATCAATACCAAGGATTGTTAGGCTATTTAGACACTTAGGAGTTAGTTAAGATCAACTTGTCATAATATATCCATTAGGTAAAGTCTGTTTCTTTAGTATGCATTAGTGTGCATTTGTACATTTGTAATATGATGATCATGATATGCTCATGATGTGGATGGATCCAATGGTTCAACTTCTCCATAATCTCAATGGCTATTGATATGTGGCTTAACACTCGATTGGTCCATGATCTTTATTTAAAGAGCATGTAGGGTCATTTGCTAGTTGATCAATTATGAGAAGCTCATTTTTAACATTATTTCTTTTGCATAAGAATATTGTCTCAAGTAGCTATTTGGCTATGGTCGTGCAACGTTTTCCTCTTTGAGGGTTTAAACAACGTAAAAACATCAATGTGTTTATTTGTGATATGTTTGTGTGGTAAGTTGCTCAAATTGTTCAATATTTTGAAAGTATCACATGTTATTCTAACATGGTATCAAAGTTCTTATTAATTTTCGCTTTCATTGGTGATATGGATCTTGAACCGGTGTTGTCGATGTTAAAAATATTGGAAAAATAGCATAAACACAACCAACATTTTCGTCAAACAGATAGCCAAAACTTGAATTTCAGTCTTTTATAAAAACTCAGTAAACTACTGTACTTTTATGAGTCGAAACACAAAATGACTAGTTCTAGAAAATAGAGCAGCATAATATAAAAGTGAACAACAGTCAATTTATCACATTTTGACATGGATATTTTGATCCAAAGACCTTGAAAAAACCCAAAAGGGGAAAAATAGTCCAAGAGAAAATTATAATTGAGCTTAAGGAAAATCTCCAGAAAGGTTACAGCAACAACACATAACAACATTGAATTCACAATACAAAACTTGAAATCTGTGACCATAAACACCTTGGAATGCATGCCAAAACCTATAGAATAAACTATAGGAATCTACCTCGATTTTTTTGCTCAAATTCAACATTACAGACACCACTTGTACGATATTCTTAGACAACAAAATCATCTATGCTATATGCACAAACATCAACACTATGGTAAGTACTTAACAACAACAATAACACCTTGAACCAACTACCAACAATAGTGACCTTGATTTCTGTTCACATAGGAAAATTCTCAGAAATCATAGTAAGACCTCCAAACTAAATGGTGTATATCCTCACACTGTTGCACAAAACCAACCATCAATTCTACAAGCTTCCTCTAAAGGATGTGTACTCCCTCTCCTTGGGAAAAGTGCACCCTCTCTTTGTTGCTCAGAAAATTGTTCCCCCTTCTTAGAATGCATGTTCATCATTAGTTGTTGCTCGATACGCTTCCCTAGCTCAATCACTTACACTTTCTCTAGGAAAACGTACCTCACACTTCTCTCCAAATATCTTGGAATGTATGCAAATGAGTCTCACCAAGCTTCTTTTTATCTTTTCATTTAGGTTAACTCCCTTAAGACTTTGTCTTATATGACCAGGATTTAATCGTGCGTCTCAATATCTAAGGTTGTGATTGTCATGTACCCAGTCACCTCAGTGGCCCTTGGGATGATGGAGAACCCTTTCGAATGCCATTTTTTCAATTTCTATTGCTTTGATACCACCTATCACGTCCCCTCCACTCAATCCAACCTTTGGGAGGGTCATGAACCAACATCATACTTCCAATTTTTTCCCAACAATTAATTATGATTCAACCGATGTTAAACATCACATAAATGTAGCTAAACATAGGCTAGAATTCCTAATTATTAATTAGGTTTGGTTAATCGATAATTAAATTGGCATAATTCTTAGACGTGATGATTATTAACAATTTTGAATGTTAATTTATGCCTCCCTAAATTTTACATGCTTTTTCGACCTTTCCAACATCAAAAGCTGAAATTTAACACTACATAACCAGTCCTCAACGAAATACCTCCAACTTGTCAACTTCGATTGGACCATACCTTTCTATCATTTTCCAATATAAGGAGTTGAAAGTTGGCATTGGATGAACAAAATCACCAATGGCCCTGCCGATGTTGATATTGACATCGCCAACTTGGCATCAAGACTTCGATGATCCACCTATTCTCGAGGCACTATCACCCTTCAACTCGGAGGTCAGGAGTTGAGACCTAACCACTACTCTACTAAAAAAACTATGATCCCCAATTTTTGTTATCGGTACCTCAGTGTGGGAACATTGGCATCGAATCTAGCACAATAACTCTTCCACCGAGATTACATCGATTTCGACATCGACACATCAAAGGTTATCATTTTGCTTAACCACTTATCTGAATTTCCCTTCCGACCTTATACTTTGGCCTTACTATATCAACCATGAAAACTCACCAATAATATTTCGACCTAGAAGCTTAACACTTATCCATTTCGAGCACATGACTTAGAATCTACAAAAACTAGCTTCTGATGGAAGGACTTGTGCAAGTGTAATTAAACATTCACAATGGAAAATACAATTGAATGAGATATGCAATTCATGCATAAACTAGTCTACTCATCGTAGGCACAAGGACAATAAAATCATGCATAGAGATAAACTTGTTTCCTAACTATGAACATACATCCTAATGAATAATTCAAGGCGTAATTTCATTAAATTAAACATGAATAAATAATCATCCATCACATAAAAAATTTGGTCATTCATAAACAACAAAACACTTATCATTTAGTCGAAGTCATTCACGCAACTAGCTATGTGAGTGCAACACTCCAACCAACCATAGGCTCTTTGTCAATACTATATTATTTCAACTGAGAGGCCACCCTTGAGCTAGGCTAGGTTATCCATAAACAATATAACACTTATATTTTAATCAAAATCATTCAGGAAACTAGATATCTAAGTGCAACAATCTACCCAACCGTTGGCTCTTTATCCAACCTATATTATTTCAGTTGAGAGGCTTCCTCGGAGATGAGTTATGTTATCCACTAGGAAGGAACTATACAAGCTCACTCGAAGCCATATGCACACACACTCATGCTAATCCAACTCATCATTGGGTTTTTCAAGCATGTAGAGAGACATGGAAGGTGAATGATAAGCCAGTGAGCTCAACCATAGAGCTACAAGCATCTCAATTGGATTCAACCATCCTTGACACCCACAATACCTACCACACCCAACACAAGGAAGGTCCCCTTCTCTACTACACAGTCCCTTAGGAGTCCCTTCCCTCCAATGTTATTCAAGGTGGGCATAAAAAGGTTCAAGCATCTAAACCTTCAGAGATTCTTTCCTTCATTGGGTTTATCAAGCAATTCGAGCCTCTAATCTCTCCCCAAATTCATATTCTTGGACATGCTGTAGTTCAACCATGAAACTCCGTTACAGGATTTTAATTTTGGTTTCTCTCATGAGTTTTTGGGCTTTGACCACATTTAGATTCACCCTAGGGTTAGTATAAATGGTTTCCTGACTGGATTTTTTTACAACACACATGAATTTCTTAGCATTTCAACATTCTGAAATATAGCCTTCTTGTTGGTTACGTTTTCTGCTAATTTCACTACCACGAATGCAACGTGTTTAGAAAATTTTTTCCCAAGCGGTTCTTCCACACTGGGATGGGAATGAAGGTGAACAAACTTCTATGAGGGAATTTAATTCTAGGACAAGTAAAATAAGCCCATACCCTACTAGACTTATTTATGATTCCATCCCATGCTTCATTAAATGAATGAGTTGATTTCTCAGCTACTTTCTTACAATAGAATTAAAGAGTGGCAAGGAAATCTACTTGGGTTCTCAAGATGACACTTGGAAATTGATGGTTGACTCTATTGCACCCCCTCACCTCTCTCTAGTGAATAAACACAACCCCTCATTTTGGTTGCCTCCATAGCCAGTTCTTGGACTTTTAATTGAATTATAATTATTTACACATTTTTACATTTTCCCATGTCTCACAAGCACATGGTCCACAAAATACAAAATAATTGCCTCTATAATATTAGGCATTCACTAGCGATGCCTTGGCCTTGAGCTCCACACTAGGAATCATACATTGCATAAACACAATATTTACACATCAAGCCAATATATTCCAGGGGTCAAAATAGGACATTATATTCCCCTCCCCCTTAAAACAACACCATCCTTGGTGTTCTCAAAACTGAACAAAATGGGCATGCCTTTCTCATGGAATCCTCCATCTCCCATGTAGCCTCATCAAGACCAAAGTGTTTCCACTGCGCCTTTACTTGGCTGATGGCTCAATTTTGGAGCATTTTTATCTTCTTGTCGAGGATGCACGTAGGCTCCACCTGGAACTCACCCTCGGGTTCCACCTAAATCACATTCCAATCAATTACGTGATTGGGATAATGTACATACTTCTTAAGAAAAGAAACATGAAAAACATTATAAACTCTCATATCAGTTGGTAATGCAATCCTATATGCAACTGGTCCTATCATATCAAGGACTTCGAATGGTCCACAATATCTCGATTCCATCTTGGCACAACTCCCTAATATTAGGGAACTTTTCTTGATCTTTACTCTTAAGTAAACATGATCCCCACCTTTAAATTATGTGTGCACTCTTTTTAAATCTGCGTAACTCTTCTTCATGTTTTAGGTTACCTTTAAATTTTGGCTAATATTAACAATTTCTTGTTCCATATCCTTGAGCATTTCTGACCCAAGCACTATCTTGTTTACTGGACTATCCCAACTCACCGGAGTCCTGCATCCTTTGCCATACGATGCCTCAAATGGACTCATTCCCAATGTTGCTTGATGACCATTATTATATGCAAATTTTACCAAGTGTAGGTAATCTTCCCACTTGGATAACTAATCCATCACATGCATCCTTAACATATCTTCAAGGAATTGGTTCACCCTTTCAGTTTGACCATTTGTTTGAGGATGATACTATGTACTAAACTGTATATGCTTTCTCAATTCCTTAAATAACCCTTTCCAAAAATTGGATGTTAAATTTGCATCTCGATCTGAGACTATTGCTTTGGGTAACCCATGCAATACGAATACCTCCTTCATGAAAATATTTTCTATGTCACTTGTTTTATAAGTGCAATTGTCTAGAATAAAATGAGTTTCCTTTGATAGTTTTCCCACCACAACCATGATTGAATCATGCTTCCTTACTGTCATTGGAAAACCTGTTATAAAATCCATAGAAATTACTTCCCACTTCTATTCTAGAATGAGAAAAGGTTGTAACAGTCTTGATGGATGTTGATGCACTGCCTTCACTTGTTAGCACCTTTGACATCAAGAACTAAATTATGTTATATCCTTCTTCATCCCATTCCAAAAGTATTGCTTCCTTGTTGTTGTTATTGTCTTTTGATATCTTGGGTGTCCATAGTATGGCATTCGATGAATTTCATCCATTACCATCTTCGTCAACTCTACACAATTTGGGATATACAGTCTTCCTTTGTAGACAAGAAGATCATCTTCTTTGGGTTTATATCATTCACACTTTTCATGTGGTTTTCCTTGTAGTAATTTTTCTTTTAGCTACAGATAAGTTTCACCTTTATTTTAGGTTTCAAGAACTTTGGTTCTCATATCTGATTTGCACATATTTAAGGTTGCTAATCAAATTTTTTTGCTAAGGACGTCTACAACCTTATTCTCCTTTCCTTTTACATGTTTGATTTCAAAATCAAACTCAGACATAATTTCCAGCCATCTAGCTTGCTTGGATTTAAGCTTGGACGATCAACCAAATACTTTAAGCTCATGTGATCAATCCTAATTTCAAATATTCTTCCTAACAAAAAATGTCTCAACCTCTTGATGGAATGTACTATGGCTACTAGTTCCAGATCATGAATCACAAAATTTATTTCATGCTCGTTTAATTTTCTTAACTCGTAGAGAATCACAAAACCTTCTTTTACCAACACTCCACCTAGCCCTTAAATGCAAGCATATGTACATACTACAAAATCCTTATTTGGATCTGCAATATTCAAAATAGGAGGATTAGTAAGCGAATCCTTCAATCACTAAAAGTGTGCTTCACATTTTTCAGACCATACAAATTTTACATTATTTCTTTGCAGCGATGCAATTGGGTGAGAGATCTTGGAGAATACCTCAATGAATCTCTTGTAGTATCCTGCAAAACCCATGAAATATATAACATTCATGACATTCTTTGGAGTAGACCAATCCATTATGGATTAAATATTTTTCGGACCCACTACATTTCCTTCTTAAATAACATGATACAAATACCGTACCCTTCTTTAATAGAAGTCGTGCTTGCTTAGCTTGGCATACAATTGGTGCACTCTTAGAACTTTCAATACCATTCTCAAGTGTTCCTCATGTTCTTCTTCACTCTTTTATTAAGCAATAATGTCATCCAAGAACACTAGCACAAACTTATCCAAATACTTGTTGAAGACGCTGTTCATGAGACACATGATTGTGGCAGGTGCATTGGTGAGACCAAATAGTACCACATTGAACTCATAATGGCCATATCTCATCTGTAAAATTGTCTTGTGAATGTATTTTCTTTTCTTCTCGCTTGATAATAATCGAATCACAAATTAATCTTTGAAAACACTTTGGATCCTTTCATTTGATCAAACATGTAATAAATTATGGGAAATGGGTACTTGTTCTTGGATGTCACTTTATTTAGCTGCCTATAATTAATACATAGAATTAAAGTCCCATCTTTATTTTTGACAAATAACACCAGTGCTCCCCAAGGAGGCACACTTGGTCTGATATACTTTTTATCCATTAATTCATGTAGCTACATTTTCAACTCTACCAATTTCGGCGTGCTCATTCTATAAGGAGCTTTGGAAACTAGTGCTTCCCTTGGAATAATATTTACTGTGAAATCAATGTCCCTTTTTGGTGGTAGTTCTGATACTTCATCTGGAAACACATATTTAAAATCTTGTAACAACAGGTAATCTTTAGTAACGTCCTTGGTCACATCTATGGCCTTTGTGGGTAATGGGAGCTCTTTATACGATCCATTTTTTTTCTTTTTCTTTTGTGATTACCAATCTGTCATGCCTTCATCGACCAAACCGAGCATCAGAAGAACATTACATGATATCATGCTTCCAATTTTCCCCCAATACTTCGTTCTCGATTCCATGGCAGTTAAATTCCATATGCAGAGTTAATCCACACTTTAATATTCTTATTTAACTTCTTAATCATCCCTCTAATCAATCCCAATGGTTATAAGCTGTTCTAATGGAACACTCCACCAATTCCTATGATTTCCTTCCAATCGTGACACTTTCTATGCTAATCCGAACCTCTCTATGTTGATCTCGACTCTTCCATACATAGGATTGGAAAGTAAAAAATTGAAAGCACAACATTGCTCAATCGCAAATCCATGTTAATTTTATGATCTCGACACTTCCAATCCCAATATTTCAAAGTCGGGAGTCAAAAGTCAAAAACAACAAACGAGCACAACACGATTCCTAACATTGGCACATTGGAGGTTGGAAGTCGAAACCAACAAATGAGCATAACAATTTATGCTCCCAACTTCCAATTCTCGGTGTTGACACGTCGAAAGTTGGAAGTCAGAGAACCATCAAATGAGCAAAACAATTTATGCTCCAGAAATTTGATTCCCGGCATTGGCATGTCGAAAGTTGAAACCAATAAAAAACATAACAATTTACCCTCTCGACTTCCGATACTTGACGTCAGCATATTAGTTATCGAAATTCAAAACAACAAATGAGCGTAACAATTTATGCTCCTGACTTCCAATTCCTAACGTCAAAAGTCGTAAGTCAAAACCAACAACTTCTCAAACTCATTGCCCCGACATTCTAATCCAGATACTTCTGATCCCGATATTTCCGTACATTAGAGAGTCGAAAGTCAGGCCCTATGCATCCGCCAACTTACTACCTTGACGTTATGATCTAAATATGTATGTACACTCGGGAGTCGAAAGTCAGCATCGCATGATAACCTTCCACAAATTCTTCTCGAATTTCTGAATCGGACATCGACACTTTGCCTTCCCGACGTTTGGATTCATAATTCAACATGATATTGCAACTTCCAATGAAATCACTCCTGACCTTTCGACTCCAATGTCAGTATGTCATCCTCCCAACATTGGGAGTCGAAAGTCGACATTGCACCCTGACTTTTTCACAAATTTTACGTTGATTCTGATGTTGGCACTACGGTGTCGACACATAATCGACAAATCTGATTGAGTTTGACACGACGATTGATGATCGAGATTTCTTCAAGCTTCACCCTGGTTACCTCTTTTCCTGACAATTGATGGGCATGAACGCTTTAATTTGTATAGGCTAATAATTAATCAAATTTCATGTTTGTCCCTGCGCATCGACCCACTCGTTCAGCCATGGAAACTCCATGATAACCTTATTACTTAGACGAATTTGGTTATGATAGTTCGGTCATGTTGCCTCATATTCAATGGCTAGCTCTGAACCCAATTCAACGCCTAATTATGGCATGCATGCAAGCTTTTGCCACATTGTTTATGACTCTACATGGCTAATAAAAATGTATACAAGTGTAGCTACTGTGCAAAATAGGTATACCATACATTAACCACTACAATTCATGCCAAATGCGATTATTTCATCACAGACTTAACACGAAATAAACCATGCACATAGGTAACTTACTCACAACTATGAATAACCATTTCATTGAAAATTCAATCCATATAATTCTACTCATTTACTAGACATAATTAACCTTTCACCATATAAACAAAATGCATTCACAGACAATAAACTGAACATTCATAACACAACATAAATACTTATTGTTTTAGCTAAATTGTTCAAATGACTAGTTTTGTGAGTGCAACATTCCAACCAACTGTAGGTATATGTCTAACCTATATTATTTTAGTTGAGATACCATCCCTGGACTTGACTATGATATCCACTAGAGAGGAACTAAACAGGATCACTCACAACCACTCATGCTAAGCCAGTTTCCTACTAGGTTTATCAAGCACACATGGAACCAAAGGAAGGTGAATGCTAATCTAGTGAACTCAACCACATAGTTACATGAATCTCAAATAGTTCATCTAGCCCTAGCACCCACAATACCTACCTCACCCAACACAAGGAAGGGTCCCTTCTTTGTTGCACAGCCCCTTAGGCCCCCTTCCCTCCAATGCTCTTTAGGGTGGGCATAGAAAGGTCCAAACTCCTTCTTATATAGATTATATCTGTCAGTGGGTTTTTCAAGCTATTCACTCCCAAATTCTCCCTACTTCCAATTTCTCCTGGTCTATAAGTCCAAATTACACTAGGATCCACTACATAATTCAATTCATAGGTTTTTTCATCGATTATGGGTTCGGGTAGTCTCTCTTATGGACGTATTGTGTATGTTTGGAATTTCTAATTGCACAGAGCATACACTGTTCTTCCTCTATGTTGAGCACGAATGGGTGAAGTGAGTGTGCATGAATGGGTGCGGACTAATTTCCTTCTTTTCCAAGGTAATGGATCGAACTTCCATACACATGGTTTTTACTCCTTAACCAATTTGCGGTGTCCACCTATCATAATTGCTTTGTACCCATTCCCTTGATCCTAAAACCAATGAGTCATTTCCGCCCATTGGTCCCTTTCTTAACTAAATTCCCTAAAAAAGGAAATTAATGAAGGGTTATTGCCATTTATGGCATAGGGGTTCTCACAAAAACACTTTGCAGCAAGGGTAAGATCCCATAACCCCCTCACCTCTCCCTAGTGGATAACATAGACCCTCATTCATGTTACATTTATATCCATCCTTCAACATTTTTTTTCATTATATAAATATTTACATGTTTTTACATCTCCCATATCTTGTTATCAAATGGCTTACAAAACAAAACACAGCCCTTGTCTTTACAACCGATTATTCACTAGTGAGGCCTTGGCCTTGAGCTCCATGCTGGAATCATACATTACATATACAAACATTTACATAATAACAAACTAATACATTCTAGGGGTCAAATTGGGGCATTACATATTCTATGTTTGGTCCTTTGTCCTCTAATGAATTTGATATATGGGCTACATATAGATGACAACATTTCTTACAAAACTTCCTTAACTGTAAAGCTGAAATATGCCTTACTAAAAATTGCTTGGGAATCCCTTTCAACAATATTGACCTTCACTTTTTATCAATGCATTAAAGGACCTTTTAATAGCAGTCTAACTTGACCCTATTATTTCCCCACCAATCCATACTGATAAGAGCATCATAAGACCCTAATGGTAGGACATTCAAATTTACTTTTGTGAGGAGTCCATTCAACTCTATGGGGAACTCCATCACTACTTCACTTACTTTTCTTTTCGTTCTTGTGGCTAACTGAACTAGCTAGTGTTAACACCCAAAAATGGTTAACTACCTCATCTACCCCATTTCATGGCTCATTCGTCCATTTACCTACCATATTTCCCTGAAAATCCCACTAAAANGCTAGGACTTATCATGCCTATTTTTTCTAAGAGAACAAATTTCAACCAATTTTGGAGTAACATAACTACGAGTAGATTCTGGATCAGTTAAAATAGAAATAGATTTCTTATCAATCTTACTTTAAACTTCCATCATTGTTGATTAATGGTTTGCTTGACAACTATCCAATGTTGCATAAATTCGAGGAGTTTCTCTTTCCATATCCTCCATTTTAACTGCTTCTTCAAAGTTATGCAAACTTCGAGGGTTCTCTCTTCGATGCAAGAAGTCTTAAAGCATGTGGTTTTCCCCACATCCCCAAGACTGGAGTGGTCCCTTTGGCCCTTTTCTGCTTCTATTGTTGTCTTAATTCCACTTGGTGCTTGTTTTCCTTGTTGGAAACTCCTTGGTTGATTTTTAAATGGAGGCTTGAATCCACTTTTCCTGTGGTTAAATATTCCCTTTGGCCTTCCTTTCCATGCTAAGATAACTTCTGGTTCCCTTTGCTATGCTCGTAGCAATGCATTTCCATTCTGATGGCTTCATCAAGAATGGGTGGATTAACAAACTCAATCCTATCTATGTAACTTTGGGGTAGACTTCCAAGGAAGCTTTGAATATTTACCCTTTCATCCTTGATGTAATCTACATACCTCATCAATTCCAAAAACTTATGTACATGCCCTTCCATTGACTTCTCTCTGAATTTTAATTCATTGACTCTTTCTTCTTGTTATCAAAATACCTCGCAGATATGTACTTTTCCTTGAAATCCTTTTTAAATTACTCCCAGTTGATTCCTCTCTCCTTAATCACTTTTCCTTACATGAGGTGCTCCGACTGAATTGAAGCTCATCCATTGAGGTTGTAAATAACAAGGCTTTCCTTTTCATTTCTTGAGTAGTCATGAATCCAAAAATATTTCTTCATTCCAAGAAGCCATGCTTTTGGTTCCTGAACTATCTTACCTTTTTCACCAAAATGTGGGAGGCGTTTCCTTTCTAAATTCTCCCAGTGACAATATCCTTTTAAAATGATTTCTTCTTTCAAACCTATCAAAAGTATGCTTTGGGGTAGTTCGAGAACCACGAGAATAAGATGACCTATTGGAGGAAGATCTTGATGAAGATACCTTACACATCCTGCTCAAAGAACCATTTCTTGGACTTAGAATCCTATTTCTAGTGTGACTTATAGAGCATCTATATGCACTTCTTCTTTCTTGACCAGCATTAATTGGATTATATCCAATACTAGCTCTCTAGTGGATATTAGTAAGGGTCTGAAGGATGGTGACATTAATATGGTTCTATTGTTCTTGAGCCTTGATCAATCTGTCATTGAAACTTCTCATTGTTTCAACTAAACTTTGGGAAGTAATCTCCTCTCTTCTCCCATTGGATTATGTCTCAACATTTTCCTCTTTCATATTTTCTCTAAGGACATTCTCATCATGCTCATAGGCATCCTGGGAATCATTCATGGTTAGCATTTACTTTTGGAATTCCTTCCCTTTTTCTTGCTACCCTTCGCTATAGTTGTTCAAATATTGTCAACTGCAACACCGTGCACCATAGATATATTTATTAGACATATTGGCAATACATGAAATGACACACAAAACATCATTCTTTAAATCATCGGTCCCATGGATTAATTTATAGGGTTCTTAATTCCTTGGTTCTTTTATCCCATTTATGCATTTTTGGAAACTACCGTTAGTGACAATTTTTCTCAAGTTAGAGTTATATGCACTTTTCTTTGCATCTTTGATTCTCTTCTTCTAAGTATGGATTCATACCAAAAAACCCTAGTGATCCAACCATTGGCTCTAAATTTATAACCGCAAGTGTGGATTCTGACCCAAACATCCACATTGGTACAACCATTGGCTCTGACTTTCTACCTGCAAGTGTGGATTCTGGCCCAAATAGGCCCAGTGTTGCAACCATTGGATCTAACTTTCTACCTGCAGGTGTGGATTTTGTCCCAAACAACCCTAGTAGTGCAACCATTGACTTTGAATTTCTACATCCAACTGTGGATTCTAGCGCAAACAACCCCAGTGCTGCAACCATTGGCTCTAACTTTCTACCTACAAGTGTGGATTCTGGCCCAAATAGCCCTAGTGCTACAACCATTGGCTCTGATACCACCTGTCATGTCCTCGGTCACCTAGGTGGCCCTTGGGATGGTGGGGAATTCTTTCAAACACTATTTTGTCAAGTTATCTTGTTCTGATACCGTCTGTCATGTCCTCAGTCACCTCGATGGACCTTAGTATGAGGAGGAACTCTTTCAAATGCCATTTTGTCAAGTTCTCTTGCTCTAATACCACCTGTGATTTCCCTACCACTCGATCCAACCTCCAGGAGGGTTAAGAACCAACATCGAGCTTCCATATTTTTCCCAACAGTAAATTATGATTCAACCGATGCCAAACATCGCTAAAATGTAGCTAACCATAGGGTAAAATTCATCATTAAGAATTAGTTTTGGTTAATCGGTGATTACATTGGCATAATGATTAGACCCAACGATTATTAACAAATCTGACTATTAATTTCTTCCTCCCTGAATTTCTAGGATTTTCCAATCTTTCCAACATCAGAAGTTGGAAGTCAACACTACATCCCCAGTCCTCAATGAAACGCCTCTCACTTAACGACTCCTACTAGACCGCACCTTCCCTTCATTTTCAAATATCGGGAGTCAGAAGTCAACAATAGTTGAACAAAACACCAACAGATTTTTTGATGTTGATATCAACATCAACACCTCAACATCAAGACTTCGGCGATCCACTTGTACTCAAGGCGTTATCACCCTCTGACTCAGAGGTTGGGACTCGAGACACAAGCACTACTCTACTACACAACTCTGATCCCCAATTTTTGTCATCGATGCCTCGGTGTTGGCACTTCAACATCAATGCCAGTAAAATAACTCTTCCACCAACATTATGTCGATTCTAACATTGACACTTTGGCATATTGGCAGTTATCATTTCGCTTAACCACTTAGTAGAATTTCCCTTCCGACCTTAGAAATTGGTCATGCTATATCGGCCATGGAAAATCAATAGTAATATTTCGATATGGAAGCTTTACACTTGGTTTTTTTGAGTGCATGAATAAGATACGAATACCAGCTTCCAATGGAAGTACTTGTGTAGGTGCAATTAAACATTCGCAGTGGAAAATACAATTGAACTACATATGCAATTCATGCATAAACTAGTCTACTCATCATAGGAATAACAACAATAAAATCATGCACGGAGATAAACTCAATTCTAGACTATGAATAGATATCCTACTGAATAATTCAAGCTTTCATTTCATTAAATTCAACATGAATAAATATTCATCCATCACATATAAATTCTGGTCATTCATAAACAACAAAACACTTATATTTTAATCGAAGTAGTCCCAGAAATTGGCTATGTGAGTGCAATGCTCCACCTAACAGTAAGCTCTCTATCCAACCTATTTATTTCAGTTGAGAGGCCACCCTCAAGTTGGGATATGTTATCCACTAGGAAGGAACTATACAATCTCACTCACAACCATATGCACACACACTCATGCTAAGCCAGCATGCTGCTAGGTTTATCATGCAGAGAGACATTGAAGGTAAATGCTAAGCCAGTGAGCTCAACCATAGAGCTACAAGCATATCAGTTGGCTTCAACCAACCTTTACACCCACAATACCTAACACACCCAACACAAGAACAGTCCCCTTCTCTGCTACACAGCCTCTCAGGAGCCTCTTTCCTCCAATGTTATTCAGGGTGGGCATATAAAGGTTCAAATTGCTAAACATTCATAGATTCTTGCCTTCACTAGGTTTATAAAGCCATTAGAACCTTTGATCTCTCCCCAACTTTGCATTCCTGATCAAGCTATGGTTCAGCCACAAAAATATGTTACATGCTTTCAATTATGGTTTCTCTCACAAGTTTTTAGTCTTTGAACACACTTAACTTAGCCCAAGGGTTAGAGTACATGGTTTCCTCACTATATTTTTTAAAAGATATATGAATTTATTGTCATTTCAACATTTTGAAACATAGCCTTCTCATTGTTTACATTTTCTGCTAATTTCATTATCGTGAATCCAACATGTTAGAAAATTACCCCCCAAATGGTTCTTCCATAGTGGGATGGGAATGAAGGGGAACAAACTTATATGAGGGAATTGAATTCTAGGTCAAGTAAAGTAAGCCCATAGCCTACCAAACTGATTTCTTAATTCATTACATGCTCCATTAAATGCATGAGTTGATTTCTCAACTACTTTTTTCCAATAGAATTAAAGAGGGGCAAGGACGTCTACTTAGGTTCTCAAGATGACACTTGGAAAGAGAGGGTTGACTCTCTCACACCCCCTCATCTCTCGCTAGTGGATTAACACAACCCCTCATTCTGGTTTCCTCCATATCCAATTCTTGGACTTTTATTTGCATTATAATTATTTGAATGCTTTTTTATATTTTCTCACAGCTTACTAGCACATGGTCCACAAAATACAAAAAAATGCCTCTATAATCTTAAGCATTCACTAGTGGGGCCTTAGCCTTGATCTCCACACTAGGAATCATACATTGCATATTCACAATATTTACACATCAAGCCAATATATTCTAAGTTCAAAATGGAACATTACAATGATTTAATCCCAAGTTCACTTAAATCTCTTAAGTGAAAACCATATAAATTCACTTTACATTCGAAAAGTCACTTTTCCCTAAAATTAATAAAATGTTCATTTTAACTCATAAAGTACAACTCAATTTAATATTATAAAGTCACTTTAAAAACACACTTAATAAACTCACTTTACATTACTTAATGAGACCCCATGTGCATGAACCCCTGCACCTGGGCACATGATGCAGGAGTACCTTCAACCTACCAAAACTAAAAACTGAGGTCGTCAAAGGATTTATGGCTCTAATATGTCTATGCATTTTTTTCTATGACAAGTATTCCATTATGTTCAGATTGCTTTTTCCAGTTGGAAACACTTATTTGTTTCAATGAACAAATGTTTATGTTTTCCCAAGATATGACCATTTTACTAGGTCCTGGGGTATATTGTTTATAGCTACGCATTTTTAATTTTTTTTCTCATATTCTATCATATTTCCTCCTGGTTTTTATTTTATTTATGATCTGCTACCTTTTCAATGTATATATTCTCTTTGCCATGCGCTTTGTGTGAACTCAATAAACCAAAAGCAATGAGAAAGCTTGCATTTTTGGGGGAAGGCGTTATAACCACAAATCTGAGACATTTTAGTTTCAAAAGTTGGTTTTATGTTTTTGGGTGGTTGTGTAAAGTGTCTTGAAGATCAAAAGCACATTTTTTTATAGGCAACTCTCCCAACAACACCCCCATTCTCCTCCATAATATTACTAAAAAATTTGCTTAGGTCACTTGGTTGAAAGATACTTTAAAAAGTAAGAGGTCTTGGGTTTAAGTGTTGTTTTTTGTTACTTTTTGTAAAAGTTAATGTAACTTTAAGTTATAAAGTAACTATATTGTAAAAGTGCTTCTCACTTGTTTTATAAAACTGGGTCACTTCTTTTGAAGCAACTTATTCGCAAAAGTGAGATTATAGGAAAAGTTAGTAAGGTGGGGGACATTATTTACTGTCTTTTTACTCTCTATCACGTATATCAACCCGTGGATGCCTCGTGAATCATTGGATTTTTTTTATGCCCTTTTTTTCAAAATGGCATAACTTTGGATTCCGAAATCCGTTTTCAATGTTGTTTTTTTTAAACCTCTTATTTTTTCAAGAGCTTTGCATATAGAGTATAAATTTATGGTTTTATAACCTACATATTCAGTATGGTCATTCCATGTGATATTATACTTACTAATTCCAACCACTTCTCATGGAAATCATGTATCAAGGGTGTCCTATGAAGTAGGGGAATTTACTAGATTACCTTGGGGGAAGAAACTAAACCTCATGATGATGATGATAACAAATTAAAATGTGCCAATAAATTTGATGAGGCTCATGAATTAATTGGAATGTTCATTTATAATGACTTACGATTCCACCTTTAAGGAATTGATGATCCAAAAAAAACTTGGGAAAAGTCAGAAACTGTGTTTGGTAAACACAATGAAATTTGCGGTGATCAACTTGAAAATGGATTTATTACCATAAATCTAGGTGATTTCTCTTGCATACAAGATTATTTTTGAAAGTACAAGACACTTAGACTCTTACTTGATGAAATTTGCATAAAAAGGGAATACAAACAATGTATTTTCATATTCTTCCAAGCTTGGACCTATCTATAATTATGCTTTTTGTGTCTACCTTTTAATCCATGAAAGATTCTTTGGGAATTCACTATAAAAATCCCTCTCTTGGATATTTTTGTGATTTCTTGATTAGAGAGCAAGATAAGTTCATACATCTTGGAATAATTAGAAATGCGTATAAATATAACAAAGCATTATGGACAAATAAAAAGAGAAGTCCTAACATCCTAAGAAAAAACATCCTTGCAATAATAAGCAAAACAAGGGTCCCAAACCCTCTTAGCCAACTCATCCTTCAAAAAAATGACTATGGAACCAAATCAAAAGGTAAGAACATTAGGTGTCATTGAAACTTTTGTGGAAAATACAATCACGATTAATCTAAATGTTTCAAGAAGATGCAAACCTTGAAAGCAACAATGAAGAATCACAACATCAACCTTGATTCATCTCCAGAATCTACATGTAAAGGACACACACTTTGTTCTTTTAGTTTTTCATTTAATATATCTTCTTCTTCTTCTTCAAAAGAGCAGCTCGTTGATTCTAAAGCATCTTGTCATTCGGTTAAGGATAAAGCCATATATTCTATTATGAATGAATGTAACACAAAACAAATATTTGGTGGTGATGATAGATCTCTTAGTGGTGTAGGATATGGAACAGTTCAAGTAGATGAAGTTTAGTTTAATGATATATTGTGTGTTCCAAGAATTTCTTACAATTTGTTGTCAGTATATCAAATCACTCATTCTGATTAATGTAATATTGTAATGTTTATACCTCAAAAATTTGTAATCAAGGATTTCAATTATCCTAAGCACATCCTTGCCACTGGAATTGTTGATGATATTATTGTTATAGCTGAAAATGACACATCTCTTCCTATGACCACTTTCCCATGATTATGTCACATGTCGACACTTCCATGACGACACTTCATGAAAGTCACTGAAAAAACACCTAAATTGGAGGACCCATATATGGAGTTTTGTAACTCCATTTGACCTAATATTTGCACCATTGGAAAGATATTCCAGTTAGCTAAAACTTTCCAGAAGACATCAAAGTCTGAAAATTCCTAGAAATACCCTTAAAATGAGATGTTTTAATGTATACGTGTGGTTCCTTAAGGAAACCCGCGTATGTACGCAACTTGCTATATATAATACTCACGTACACCTTAAATACGTGACTATCTGCATTGCAACCCACGTATACCTCCTTGTGTACGCAACTTTTGTATCTGCAACCCGCGTACGCCTCCTGAAAATGTAAAAAAAAATACGTATTTTGAAATTCGAGTAGTTTGGGTAGTTATGCAACTGACTCCTTCAGTTGTAACTGCTTTGTCTTCGACCCTAACTCTTCATAAAGCATATAAATAGAGGTAGGGAGGTCCATGAGAGGGGACTGAAACTTTTGCATTGTTATGTTGGAGGAATTGGAGCTCTCTTTGCCCACACCTTTTCCCTAGAAGCATTCTCCTTGTGTTGCAGATCTTGGAGGCTGAGTTCCTTGGAGAAGAGAAGCAGCAGAACCAAATCAAGGTTTCATGAGGTGCTGAACTTGAAGAGAAGGTATATTTGTACTTCATTTCATGATTAATAAAGATGTGATGTCCTTCTTCTTCCCAAATCATTGTTCAATGTGTGATTGAATCTCTGTTTATGATCATATGATGATGTTAGTCAGATCATTATTTCATGTTTGTTTGATTATCATTACTTTATATGTGGTCATAATGGTTTGAGGAAGGTATAATTTGTTTTGCATGTCTCTTGGAGCAAAAGGAGAGAGAGGAGCAAGAAGAGGATTGAAGGGCTTCTTGGATCAACCTTCGTTTGTCAAGGTATGAACCATTCTAATCTTTGAAACTTGCTTATATATACTTGCAGAACCATTTGCATCTTTCTTTCAACCCCGGCACGTTAATGGCCTCTTAAACCCTAGCCATAGGAAACTTTCCTTTACAACAATTACTGTTGTGCAAATTTAACAACTTTCGGTCATCACCTTTTCTCTTGGTTTTTGTTGCTCATAGCGATGACTTGGAAAAACTTTGACATGAGTGATTTGGTAATTTAAATTTTCACTCATTGCAACAACTATTTAAAGAAAACATGGTGAAAGGTATTACTATGGTATCTTACAGGGATGGTGTTTGTTTCTATTGTGTACTCAGAAAACATCATCGAGATAGATTTCACAAATGTGCCTCCTGGCATGCCCTAACTCCCTCAGAGCTTGTGCATAGTGACTTGTGTGGTCCTTTTCCATCTGCCTCATGATTACTCTAGACTCACTTGGGTTTATTTCCTAAAACTTAAGAGTCAAGTGTTCAACAAGTTCTTAGCCTACAAGGCCCCTGTTGAGAAATAGTTTGGTAATAAAATTCTTAAAAGTTAAGATTTGATAGTGGGGGAGAATATGTTAACAAAAAATTCACTACTTTATGCACTGAATGTGGCATCGAACAAAAACACACTGCTCCATGTACACCACAACAAAATGATGTAGCCGAGTGAAAGAACCACACCTTAAAAGACACTACAACAAATTTGACTTTTAGGGGGGTTTGTCTTTTGCCTCCAAAAGTCACTTTTGGCGGTGGTTTTTGTTAGATGTACAACATCAAGAGTCATTCTCCTTGAGACTTGTGTTGTATCAAGTCTGGAACTTATGTTGTATTAAGTTCAACAACCTATTCATGAGACTTGTGTTGTATCAAATACGGAACTTATGTTGTATTAAGTTAATAGCTTGTGTTGTATCAAGCTAGAATGTTGAGGGTATGATAGATGTGTGTACTATGGTATTATGTTGTATTAAGATCAAGAACTTATGTTGTATCAATTTCAGGAGTATAGTGGTGTATCAAGATTGCATATTTGTGTTGTATCAATTTTGTACTTGTTTCGTATCAATTCAAATGATTCTCATATACAATACCCTATGAGATGGTTCTTCTTAACTGGAGATGGTCTTGTGTTGTATCAAGACTGGCCTTGTATCAAGACCATAGGTCTTTTGTTGTATCAAGTCATGAGTATCTACTATGTGATGTATGGCTAGTCATGGTCTCTAAGTAATAGAAGTATCCTTTAGGGATCAACTTGTTGATGTATTTGTAACTTTGGAAGATATTTTGATGTATATTATTGTATGTTGTTGTACCCCCATTGGGGATGTGTGTTACCCTTTTACGGGGTGTCTAAATTATGTCTAGACCTTGAGGTACAACCTCCATTGTAATTCAGGGCAATGTCCCCAGTGTAACATCATGTAATATGTACTTATAGTATCTCTACGAGAATTGGGCCCCATGTGAGATGACATGTAGGCTCGAGTCTTATGTTTGGTCAGTGACATGAAAGGGTGTAAATAGGAAGGCGCTCTCCCTCATTTATACACACCTCACACTCTCAAGTTCACATGAGAGAGAGAGAGACAATCAGAGGAGGAGAGATAGATAGTTGTTGAATACTTCTTATTACTTCTTTTGATCATCTTACTATTCTGAGGAAGTTTGTGGGGTTTTCTCCTTTATGGTTTCCCCGATGAAAATATTTGCGTCCCGTGTATTGTTTATATCTTATGCATATTGTTGTACTTGTTATTATTTCATATAAATATCCTAGATAATCTAATAGGATTTTAATAAAAACTAAAATGGAAATGGTATCATATCCTCTCTGAAAGAAGGCACTGTGCAGCTGTGGGAACTAGGGATTCCTAATTGAAGGTGTTGTCTCCACAAATCATCAAGAAAATAGGGATAGGATAACTCGCCTCAGTAGGGTGCATCTTTTGGTGGAGACAGTTTCTGAATCAGAGAAGTTTCATTTTTGACCTTGTCATGAATGCCGGGAGGAACTAGGGCATCAAGTATCAGAGGCTTCCCACCTCAGTTTTCATAAAGTGACCTAACTAAGCAAATATCCCCAAGGAGGCCAATCTTTCTGTCCAAACAGAATTCCCAAACTCCAAGCCTGGAAAACTAGGCCAGCCTGCTTCAGAACCTAGTTGGACACCTCAAATCGGTAAGATCCAAATCATTACTATTTCCATTTGAGGTTCTCAGTTTGAAAATATGACTCAACATACTCAGCTTGAGGACAAGCTTGAAGGGGATGATAACTTCCGGGCATGGAAGTACAGGATCTCCCTGATCCTTGAAGAAAATGACTTGGATCATTTTATTTTTGGAGATGTTTCAAAACCACAAGGAGATGAGGCTAAGGCTACTTATAAGAGAAGCATGGCTAAGGCTAAGAGAATCATTACAGATTCTACTAAGGATCACCCCATTCCCCATGTGTCTGCATTCAAGAAATTGAAGGAAGTATATGATGCTTTGACAAAGATGTTCGAAGGAAAGAACATCAACCGGAATATGACTTTGAGGAATTAGCTGAAGAATTGTAATGACTACCCTGAATGGTCTCCCTAGATCATGGGACTCATTCATTCAAGGGATTTGTGCAAGAAGGAAGTTGATCTCCTTCATCATACTTCGAGAAGAATGTGCACAAGAAGAAGCCAGACTTGTGACTAGATAAGAAAAGATGGGAGCAACTAACGATCAAGCTCTCGCAGTTTACACCAGAAAGAACTTCAAGGAGAAGGAGAAGAAGGATAACTTTCACCACAATAATAAGAAGGACAAGAAACCAAAGAAGACCAAAATATATATTTCAAATGTTCAGTTATATACTTGTGATGAAAAGGGATACTTAGCAAAAGATTGTCCCGTCCAGAAAAGGAGACACCATGCTCATATTGTTGAATATGATGAACCAACAAACAAAATAGTCAAACGAGAGAAGGATGATTCGGATGGCACTATCACACATAAAAGCAATGATTGGCTTGTGGATAGTGGAGCTTCCAAACATATGATGGGATACAAGGAATCATTCGTCAATATTTCTGAACATGAGTCACCTCACAAGGTGAAACTTGGGGATGATTATCAATACCCCATAAAAGGGAGTGACAAAGCTTCATACAATCTTGACTCCGAGAAATCCTTTAACATGAAGGATGTGCTATATGTTCCAGGATTGAAGAAGAATATTCTCTCCATATCTGTATTAGATGCGAAGGGAATTAGGGTTGCATTTGTCGATGGCCAAGTTCCGATGTAGCTCAGAGTAAAGACAATGGAGGATGCAATAGTAATTGGAGAAGAAGACGAAGGATGTACAAGTTGAAGGGACAACCTGAACAAGCATTGGTTCATGATTCGACTGAACCAAATGAATTGTGGCACAGAAGGATTGCACATGTACACTACAAAGCACTACCGATGGCAAGCAAAGCAGTATCAGGACTGCCAAAGATCCAAACAAAGCATGAAGGAAATTGCAAAGGATGTTTAAAAGAAAAGAATGCAAATAAGACATTTCCCAATAGTGAGAACAAGGCTAAAGGAATATTGGTGATAGTGCACTCAGATGTAAGTGTACCCATGTCATATAGCTCATTAAGTGGGTATGTGTACTATGTTTCCTTTATAGATGATTTCTCACGTAAGACTTGGATATATTTCTTGAAAGAGAAAAGTGAAATTTTCAACAAGTTCATGGAATATAACGCCTTGGTCAAGAACCAGACAAATAGGCAGATTAAGATTCTATAGTCAGATAATGGTGGTGAGTTCACTTCAGAATAATTCAAGGAACTCTATAGAGAATCTGGGATTAAGAGGGAGTTGAGCACTCTGTACAATCCTTAGTAGAATGGGTTTGCAGAATGAAAGAACCGGACCATATTGGGAGCAGCGAAAGCAGTGTTGCTTGAACAAGATCTTCCTATGCTCCTTTAGGTTGAGGAAGCAAGAATAATTGTGTATGTACAGAACTGTACTCCTCATTGATTACTTAACAACAAGACTTCTGAAGAGGCTTTCTCAAGAGTGAAACATGAAGTCAACCATCTAAGAATATTTGGTTCCTCGGTGTACATACATATCCCAAAGGAGAAAAGGACCAATCTCGATCCTTCTGGGAGGAAGGGTGTATTCGTAGGATACATTGATACATCAAAGGCCTACTAAATTTACTTCCCAGGATTCAAGAAAATCGACATCGGTAGAGATGTAACCTTTGATGAAGACTCAACATACTTCAAATCCATGAGGACTCCTATCCAGGAAGTCGAGGACCCTGAATAGACGAGACTCCGAGAAATGAAAATTTGAGAAGCAATTTGAGAAGACCCTAAAGATCACGACATGACATAACCACAAGAGCCGATAGAGACATTCCTTAAGAAGGACTCCCACAAGAGGAAACCAACATGGGCACAGGAGCTCTTACGAGAAGCTAAAAGGTATGGCACTCCAGAGGGAATACATAGAGAGAGAAAGAGGGAAAACCCTACAATAGATATGTGGCCCTGCTATGTGACATCATTGATAAAGAACCTTCCACCTATGAAGAGGCTATAGAAAAGAAAGAATGGAAGGATGCGATGATCGAATAATATCAGTCGATCATGAAGAATGATGTATGGGAGGTTGTTCTGAGACCGAATAAGAAGTATTTCATGACCTCAAAATGGATCTACAAGATCAAGCATGTTGCAGATGGAAGCATAGAGAAACACGAGGCAAGGTTTGGAGCACGAGGATTATCACAGAAAGAAGGCATAGACTACGAAGAGACATTTGCACCTATGGCGAGGTACACTTCCATAAGGACCATGCTTGCTTTGGTAGCAGTTATGAAATGGAAAGTACATCAGATGGATGTCAAGACAACTTTCTTAAATGGTGTAGTCGAGGAGGAAGTGAACGTGGAACAACCACTGGGATTCTAGACACATGAAAGGAAGACCCATGTGTGCAAATTAAAGAAGGCCTTGTATGGGTTGAAACAAGCACCAAGGACATGGTACAACATGATGGATAGCTTCCTGATGAGCTTGGGATTTACCAAGAGTAAAGAAAATTCCAACCTCTACTTCAAGGTGGAAGATAGAATACCAGTGGTACTTCTGCTATATATTGATGACTTGTTTCTAACAGGCGATGCGGAACTCATTACAGATGCAAGAAGGAGACTTGCTACAGAGTTTGAGATGAAAGACCTAGGTGTGATGCACTACTACTTAGGCATGGAGGTGTGGAAGAGTGCATATGGAATCTTCCTTGGGCAAGGGAAATATGCAGTGGAGATATTTAAAATAATCAGAATGTTGGACTACAAGTATATGGCCACACCCATGGCATCTAACTTGCTTTTGAGTGATGCTTCATCCGAGAAGGTCGATGCCACGATGTATCGTTAGATGATTGGCTCGTTGATGTATCTGACGAATATAAGACCAAACATATACTTTGTGGTGGACACCTTGATCCAGTTCCTAACGGATCCGAGACAGTTTCACCTGATAGCGGTAAAGCATGTTTTGAGGTACCTAAAAGGTACATTGGATTATGGGCTCAAATATGATGTGAATCAGAAGATTAACCAACACAGTTATGTTGATTCGGACTGGGCAGGTAGCACCACTGATAGGAAGAGCACCTCAGGTGGTTGCTTCAATTTGGGATCTTGCTTAATCTCTTGGTTCAATAGGAAGCAATCATGTGTTGCATCGAGTACAGTCAAGGCAGAGTATGTTGTCACTTGCTCGACTAGATGCGAGGTAGTGCGGCTGCGAAAGCTATTGTTTGACTTATTTGATATCCAATTGGATGTGACTTGCATATTTTTTGACAATCAAAGTTGCGTGAAGATGATGGAAAACCCAGTATTCCATGACAAGTCGAAGCACATCGAGATCAAGTTCCACTATATCAGGGATATGGTGCAGAGAGGAGTAGTGAATCTCTAGTACGTGGCAACAAAGGAGCAGATAGCCAATGTGTTGAACAAGCCTCTTGCGAGAGTGAAGTTCGAGTACTTCATAGAAAGACTTGGTGTGATTCCGGACGAGATCCCTCGAAAGAGGGAGTGATGTGTTCTAGCATAGCTAGAAAGACAAGTTGTCTAAGCGTAACATCCTAGTGAAGTTAGTAGGTTGCTTATATGTAATCAATCATGTGACAGGTTATTCGAATGTAAAAACTAGGCCTTGGCATGGTACCCAGGTTATTCGGATGTAATACGCCCCATGGGTTGTCTAAGTGTAAATATTAATCCCTGACGTGGTACGCAGGTTACTTGGATGCAATATGTCCCGAAGGTAGTCTGAATAGAAAATATCCTAGATGAAGGTTGTTTAGATGTAATCCCTTGAGGTTGACCAAAAGAACGTAAAAGGTCCTAATGTAGCAGGTTGTTGGGTCGTAATTCGTCCTTACATATATATGATATATATGTGTTCCCATGTTAAGATGATAAGGTCATGATGCATAAGAGGTGCACCTAGGTGGTTCTTTAATAGAACGCAGGTCGGTCGTAGATGATTTGGTTGCTTGTTGTTTTGTCTTGTGCAAGACAAAAGAGATGATCTCGATACAATGAGATGAAGGTAAGAGATGCAGGTTATTTCCATGGCAATGTAAACAAGATCCTGGATAATTTATACATGAAGGATTGCTCGAGATGTGATGAAGACCTGACAGAGGACTAGGCTACATCCAGCATGAAAAAGGGTTGGATCTGTAGAAACTTTTGATGACAGATAGTATGTTATGATGATCAATTTATAAGAATATGATGGTAGCAACTATGATGAAGACTCTATGACTTAGTGATGATGACAATGCGATGAATACCTGACCAGGTTTGTTGATGATTGTGTAGAGAGAGAATACCTTCCTAGTTAAGAGGGAGTGTTGATGTATTTGTAGCTTCAGAAGATATTTTGATGTACATTATTGTATGTTGTTGTACCCCCATTGGGGATGTGTGTTACCCCTTTATGGGGTGTCTAAATTGTGTCTAGACCTTGAGGTACAACCTATGTTGTAATTCGAGGCAATAATCCCTAGTGTAACATCATGTAATATGTACTTGTAGTAACATCATGTAATATGTACTTGTAGTCTCTCTAGGAGAAGTGGGCCCCATGTGAGCTGACATGTAGGATCAAGTCTTATGTTTGGTCAGTAACATGAAAGGGTATAAATAGGGAGGAGCTATTCCTCATTTATACACACCTCACACTCTAAAGTTCGCATGAGAGAGAGAGATAGTCAAAGGAGGAGATATATATAGATGTTGAATACTTCTTATTACTGCTTTTGATCATCTTACTATTCTGAGGAAGTTTACAAGTTTTTCTCTTTTATGGTTTCCTCGATGAAAATATTTGTGTCTCATGTATATTTTATATCTTATGCATCTTGTTGTACTTGTTATTCTTTCATATAAAGATCCTAGATATTCTAATCAGATCTTAAGAAAAACTAACACAACTACCCCTAGAGTGATTTACTTTAAAATATGACTATATGACCTGAGGTAATACATATGATCATAGGTCAAGAAAAAAATTATTCTGAGTATGATATGATATAGATGATTAATTAATTAAACACATATGAACCATGCAGAATTAATTAATGGTACACAAGATGAGCACAAATATAGAAAGAGAATTTGAATTTCCCATGTATGCCTCCAAGTAAACTCGAATTAATAAGACATCAGTTGAGTCTTAGTTGTGATTAACAAGTTTTAGTTAATTAAGGAATCAACTCAATCTATGCAAAGTGGTTGTTGAAGATGACATTGATGGTGAAGCACTAGTTACGTTCAGTTCTATTCATTTCATATCAGTTACATTCAGTTCATTTCATTTTAGATTAGTTACATTCAGTTCTATTCATTTCAGTTCATTCAGATAAGTTACATTCAGTTCAGTTCAAATCAGTTACATTCAGTTCAGTTAAGTTACATTCACTTCAGTTAAGTTACATTCAGTTAAGTTCAGTTACATTTAGTTCCATTCAGTTCAGTTCAATCAAATAACACTCAGTCAGAGGCAGTTAACACTGGTGAATTAATGGAGGGCACATATCTTCAATGTGGGAGGTAATTATGAGGTGACAACTTGGCACCAAGCCAAGGAAGGCACAAATGGTTAATGTGTATATAGTTCCCACATTTCACACAGTGTATATAGTGATCGTAGTTCCTAAAGGAATGCAACCATTCACTACCTCTCATTGTATGACTGAATAAGCTTGTTATTAAAGTGTTATTTACTTGGCAAGGCTAAGACAATATTCTGAGTGATCTCTATTCTCTAGTGTTGCTTACATATATATTATATGGATATCTGCAAGTGTTGTAAAATCATTCTTTGCATTTATCTATCATACTCAAAGGATTGTTTGTTGGGTTTTTCATCTTCCGGATTTGGAGGGTTTTCCTAGGGTGCATCATGTGTCTTATGGATTGAATAATTTGTGTGCTTGAATTGTTTATGAGATCTACATGCACTGGATTTGTTTATCAAAAAATTTAAAGTTCAAGAATATGTATTATTGCTCAAACATTAGCATGGTATCAGAGAAAGGGTGTGAAGAAACTTAGTTTTTCCCACACAAATTAAAGCCTACGTGATCTCGAGGAGTTGAGCAAAATCTTGGATCCATGGCATTGATATCCGTCCAACTGGAAGACCGACATGAAGGTACTTACAACTTCAACACATGGAAGGAAAGGGTGTTAAGCATTCTTAAGGAGCATGACCTAGATGCCTAGGCGACCTCAACGAGTGAGGAGTCTTTATTCAATGCAGGTTGAATTCAAGAGCAAGTCAATATGTACCATTTTCATCACTTTTCAGGAGACAAATTTTGTGGAGAATTTATGATCAATCTGTGAGGAATTACATAAAACCATTGAAAACCCACTTCCCAAATGGTCTGATTTGGCTAAATTGTGAGCGAATTTAATAAGTTTGCAAATTTTTGAGAGATACGATCAGTTATTTGAAGATGAAATTCTTAAAGTTCCTGCTATGGTTGTTTTCCCAAAGTGGGTGAATTGATGGAACAACCCTGGGATATGTGGTTTGGATATTATCATTATTCAATGGATATTGTGTATAATGCAAGCCTCATAGAGTTGAGAACTCATCTGAAGAAGAATATTATCGTTAGAATAAGTTTTTCTTGAAGAAGAGCATTTGCTTCGGGTTGCATGAGATCCAGTGTCTCCATGCAGAGATTCACTACCTCTTGCGTGCACTCAAATTTGCAAAGAGATCAAGAGCGAGGCACTCTAGTAATCTCCAAAAGGAAGCAAAAACCAAGAGGGAGCACACAAAACAATAAAAGATAAGTACTTGAATTTTTTATATGTTATTTAGATCTATATGTTTTTGAATGTTTTCATTACAGTCATATAGAGATTCGTATTCCTAGGATTAGGAATTGTAAACATATATATTGAGTGTCTTTCCTTTATTGGAAAATAAAATAATTAACAAAGAGATGAATATAAAGTGTGCATGATTACTTCATAAACTGTGAACATAGGGCTACATGATTGGCCATATAGAGCGCCACATGCTTACCTCGTGAGATATGAACATGGGGTTGTGTATTTATTTCATAAAATGAATTTTTGGCCTGATATAGGGATGAATATCAGTACATAACATTAGAATGGGTTATGATAAACTAGTTGGTCAATATCTGTACATAATTATGTAAATCATTATCAGTATATTGAGAGTATTTCATGTGAATAAAATTCATGAGTATGAAATACTTCTAACCATTATAATAATTTGTCTTGTAGGGAAAATTAATATTCCCTTATCTACAAGTAAAGAAACACATGAATGTGGAGTCATTATGATGGTTGAGCCTGAAAGAGAATAGTTTGGGAGGTTCCTATGCCTCTTGAGAACCAAATATAATAGATGGATTAATTATATTCTGATAGATGTGAAGACTCCTGAAGATATTCTATCTTATTTACATTCGTGTGTCAAAGAAAATCTTCAATTATAGATGATCATAAGTCTTTGTGATGGAGGACACGGATTATGTTTCTACATTCACATGGTGAGAGGGAGTAGCTAGAATTGCTAGCTCCTAAAGAACCAGTCTAATTGGTTGATGTACCTATTGTAAAAAGGAGAACTGCATGATGCTCATAATTCTTAGGAAGCTCAGAACAATATTCAAAAATCTTGTTATGATTTTTATGATTAGAGGTGTGGTAATCACTAGATAAGATTTTCCTTAGTTAAGGAAAATGTGCAACAGAAATCCTGAAGAAATTCAGGATGATGGATTAAAACTCCATGGCCATCTAAATAAATAGAAATATGAAGCTTAGATCAGATTTGAAATATCTCAAAAGCTAGTTGATATGAACCTGATTATTCATAGGTCCCAAGATCATTCATGTGCTTTATAGTTTGTACATAGATATGTACATAGCATGTGTTGTGGTACCTACTTAGTACAAGTATATGTAAACTCAATATGTCTCGAACAATGGAATAAAGATTCAAAGATATATGAAACCTAACTAGTATAGTGATCAAGGAAGGACCACATATTTTGCTTAAGATAGAGCATGTTGAAAAGTAGTCAAGATTTATGAGGTTTCTAGTCAGTTATATCTTAGACCTGGTACATATCCACATATCAGCAACATTGTTATCATTCTTACTAAGCCTCTATCCAGGAGAAGCTTGTTATAGTACATAAAAACTCCTCTAGTTGAAGAGGGAGTAGTGACGTGTCTTCACAGGAAGTAGCAGAGAAAGTCCCCATGAGTTAGTCATGGTACATGACTGAGGAAACCAAGGGTTGTGATACCTCTTGGAGAGAACACACATGAGCAGAGACATGGTCAAAGTCTCAGAGGCTATTTATACTTAAGAACAATTATAGTCTGGACTGTTAGAGAACAGTTAAACCTATCAGAGAGGTAGTTGGAGTGCTGCAGTATAAAGAGAAGGATCACTGAGAAAGTGATCGGGAATTGAAGAACATCACTAAGAATGGAAAGCTTGCAGAGAAATTTTCTAGATAGAAAAATATTCAGAAGCCAGCAAATGTTGAAAGGTGAGAGAAAATATGAGCCTTTATTTATGCATGATATTACAAATTTATTGTATAATGTTGTATATGATGGATTTAAAATCCATGGTTTCTAGTTTAGAGAAACTATATTCTGGATTAGATCCGGATGATGCTACTATGTGTAAGTAGGTGGTTGGTATTTGAGCACACCTGCTGTATTTTATGCTTACTACTAATCATATGTTTGAGTACCTTTAAGGTACATTAGAATAGGCTCTTTATTGTATTCGATACATGATGGGCCTATTATATGATTGTGCTATCCAACTATTGTTTTAGCCTGAGATAGGCGGTGTAAATTGTGGCTAGTACTACAAAATCTAAGTGTATTTCGGCTAGTACTACAAAAAGCAAGATGTATGTCAAAGAGTACTACAAAAGAAAATGTCTTTTGCATATAGCAATACATGCTGAGGAGTAGTGTAGATTGGGAAACTACCTACTAGGGTGAAATATTTGAGCCTACAATTATTAGGTGTTAATAGTCAAGCTTTTCGAAAAACCCTATGTGTGTTATGATAAAACACATTGAGATGAAGTTTTACTTCATTAAAGTCATTGTCATGTAAAATGAATTCCAATACATGGCTACTGATGAGCATATTGAAAATTTGTGGACAAGTCATTGTGAGTGATGAAGTTGAGATACTTATGAGATCAGATTTGGTATGGCAGAAAATTCTTGGTAAAGCATAGAATGTCTCCCTCACTGAGAGGGAGTGTTATATGTACAACATCCCTAGTCATTTTCCATGAGACTTGTGTTGTATCAAGTCCAGAACTTATGTTGTTTTAAGTTCAACAACCTCTTCATGAGACTTCTGTTGTATCAAGTCCAGAACTTATGTTGTATTAAGTTCATCAACTTATGTTGTATTAAGTTAAGAGCTTGTGTTGTATCAAGCTATAATGTTGAAGGCATGAGAGATTCATGTATTATGATCTTATGTTGTATTAATATCATGAACTTATGTTGTATTAAGTTAAGGATTCTTGTGTTGCTTCAAGACTCTAGACTTGTGTTGTATCAAGTCTGGACTTGTGTAGTATCAAGTCAAATGATTCTCATAGATGATACCCTATAAGATGGTTCTCCTTAACTGGAGATGGTCTTGTGTTGTATCAATACTGGTATTGTATCAATACCATAAGACTTGTGTTGTATCAAGTCATAAGTATCTACTATGTGATATATGGATAGTCATGGTCTCCAGGTGCTATAAGTCTCCTTTAGGGATTAGCTTCCACTACAGGGATTTACTTTAGAATATGACTATATTACCCGGGGTAATACATATGATCAATATAGACCAGGAAACAATTCTTCTGAGTATGATATGATATCGATGATTAATTAATTAAACACGCAGACCATGCATAATTAATTAATAATAAACAAGATGAGAAAAGAGATGGAGAGAGAATTCGAATTTCCCATGTATGCCTCCAAGTAAACTCAGATTAATAAGACATCAGTTGAGTCTTAGTTATGATAAACAAGTTTAAGTTAATTAAGGAATCAACTCATTAATTTATGCAAAGTGGTTGTTGAAGATGACACTGATGGTGAAGTACTAGTTACATTCAGTTCTTTTCAGATCAGATTAGTTACATTCAGTCATGTTCAGATCAGATTAGTTACATTTAGTTCAGTTGAGTTCAATTCAGCTACATTAAGTTACATTCAGTTTTGTTCAGTTCATATCAGTTACATTTAGTTTGATTCAGTTCAGATCAGTTACATTCAGTTTTGTTCAGTTCAATTCAATTACATTTAGTTGCATTTAGTTCAGTTCAATCAGTTAACACTCAGTCAGAGGCAGTTAACAACAGTGAATTAATGGAGGGCATATATCTTCAGTGTGGGAGGTAATTACGAAGTGACAACATGGCACCAAGTCAAGGAATATGCAAAATGTTAATGTGTATATCGTTCCCACAATGCACATAGTGTATATAGTGTTCATAGTGCCTAAAGGCATGCAACCATTCGCTACCTCTCATTGTATGACTTAATAAGCTTGTTATTAAAGTGTTATGCACTTGGCAAGGTTGAGACAGTATTTCGAGTGATCTCTATTCTCTAGTGTTGCTTATATATCTCTTATCAAGCAATCTGCATGTGTTGTAAAATCATTCTCTGCATTTATCTATCTTACTCAAAGGATTGTTTATTGGGTTTTTCATCCTCCTGATTTGGAGGTTTTTCCCAGGGTACATCATGTGTCTTATGGATTGAATAATTTGTGTGCTTGAATTGTTTATGATATCTACATGCATTAGATTTGTTTATCAAAAGTTTTAAAGTTCAAGAATCTTTATTATTTCTCAAACAGTAACAATTTTGTCTTTAGAGGTGGTTTTTAGAAAACCGCCCCTAATAGCACTGACGCTAAAAGTTTGGACTTTTAGGGGCGGTTTTGGAAGAGATCAAAACTGCCCCTAAAGGTGAATTTTGNTGGGGGCGGTTACAACCCCCCTCATAGGTACCTATGGGGTCAGTTACAAACCCCCTTCATAGGTACCTACGGGGGTGGTTTCAAACCCCATTTGTAGGTGCATACAAGGGTGGTTCTAACCCCCCGCTAAAACTTCTTCGAACAATTCTTTGGGGGTGGTATTAAAAAAATGCCCCCAATAGCACTGACGCTAAAAGTTTGGAATTTTATGGGCAGTTCTGGAATAGATCAAAACTGATGCTAAATGTGACTTTTGGGGGCAGTTATAGCCCCCCTCCCCCCGAAAAAAGTGACTTTCATGGACAATTTGAACCCCCCCTTGTAGACACCTATGGGGGGAGGTCCATAACCCCCCCTAAAAGTTCTTATTACAAACCTTTGGGGGTAGTTACAATCCCCCCTCATAGGTACCTATAGGGTTTGTTCGAAACCCCCCTCATAGAAATCTATGGGGTGGTTTGAACCCCCTCCTAAAACTTCATCTTACCAACCTTTAAGGGCAGTTATCAACGCCCCTAATATAAACCTAAAAGGGGGGTTTTGAACCCCCCTTGTTGTAACATACAAGGGCAGTTTTGAACCCCCCTCATAGTGACAAATGAAGGCAATTTAGAACCCCCCTCGTAGCAACATACACAAACGGTTTGAAACCCCCCCTATATCCATAATAAATCATAATAAAATGTATTTTAGTTGATTTCGGAGAATCCACAGTTCCAACGTCACGTTGTCGACGTTTCAAATCCATATTAGGACGAGTTTGTCAAATTGTGGAGAGTATCTGATCTTCATTATTAATAATGGAGATGTAGAGATAAGTTAATAATGTCGGCTATGTGGAAGAATTTTTAGGGTTTCGATGAAGAAGATAGGGTTTTGGTTATAAAATAATTAGTTTTAATTTTAATTATAGTGTATGGGTAATAGTATATTATTACTCATGTTTAATTAAATAATTTTAGTTTTTTAATTAAAGTATTTAAATGTATATAGTATTATTAATAGTGTTTTAATTGATTATAGTTAATACTATTACTTAAAAAGATTAGTTTTGGATGAGAGAAATAAATAATTAATAAATTTAAAATTAAAAGATTAATTTAAAAAGTAATTAATTTAAATTATTTGTTTTTGATTTATGGTTGAGAATAGGTGGAAGCCAACTCGTGCTCACTTCGAGGCCTCCATCCCTGTTTAAATTTTTAGGAAGTTTAATTATTTCTAGGGCTTCTCTAGATTTCCTTTTGAAGTAATGGTCTTCTTTGGTGATAATCTTTGTGTCTTCCAAGCGGATTTGGTGTTTGGTTTTGGCACAATGTTCTGCAAGAGTCGAGGTGCGGATGTGTTCATTCTTTAGATCAGATCCATGTTCTTTTAATCTAGTCTGAAAGGAGTTTCCCGTTTCGCCAATGTAGCTAGTTTCGCAAGAACATGGGATTCTATAGACACCCTTAAATTGTCTCTGATCAATTGGGTCTTTCACTGATCTCATTTTCTGCCTAATGGTCTTAATGGGTTTGAAAGAGGTTGTGATATTGTTCTTCTTAAGGATTCTAGAGATTTTGTCTGTGACCCCCTGAATGTAAGGTAAGTAAGCCCTAGGGTTGGTGGTTTCTTCTTTGGAGGTTGTCTTCTTAGTGTGGTTTTCATTGTAGCCTTTGTTTAGTGTTCTTCTAATATCTTTGGGCTTGTAGCCTATGTTTTTGAAGACTTCTCTACGGTGGTCCCTTTCTTCATCAAGGTGTTCATTATCTGAGATCCTTGAGGCTTTGACGGCTAAGGTGTTAATAACCCTGATTTTCTGGGAGGGATGGTGGTGAGAGTCTGCATGGAGGTAGCTCTCAGTATGAGTCTTCTTTCTGAAGACTCTATGTCCTAAAGTTCTGTCTTCTCTTCTAGTTAAGAGGACATCAAGAAAGGGCATGCTCCCGTCTTCCTCTAGTTCCATTGTGAAATTTATGTTAGTGGAAAGATTGTTTAGATGAGTGCAGAACTTCTCGATTTCAACTTCTCCATGTGGTCGAATCACATTGGTGTCATCTACATATCTCTTCCATCTTGTTGGTTTCAATGGGTAGGATTCTAGAGCTTCTGTCTTGAATTTTTCCATGAAGAGGTTTGCTACTATGGGTGAGAGGGGTGATCCCATGGCTACTCCTATGGTTTGTTCATAAAACTCTCCTTGGAAACTGAAAAAAGTTGATCTCAGACACACCTCTGCTAACATGGTTGTTTAGATCATTAGCCTCTTTGATGACTTGGATGGCTTCATTCAAGGGAATCTTCATGAAGAGGGAAACCACATCAAAACTTAGGATCATGTCATCGGGTTCTATCTTCTCTGTTTTGATTAGCTTCACAAATTCACTTGAGTCCTTGATGAAGGACTCTGTGTTTCCTACTAGGGGACTTAGGATTTTAGCCACATATTTCGCAAGTTCATAGGTGGGGGATCCTACAGTGTTGACAATAGGTCTAAGTGGGACCCCTTCTTTGTGAATCTTTGGAAGAATCTATGGTCTTCCAAAGATTCACAAAGAAGGGGTCCCTCTTAGACCTATTTTCAACACTATAGGATCCCCCACCTATGAACTTGTGAAGGATAAAATCCTAAGTCCCCTAGTAGACAACACAGAGTCCTTCATCAAGGACTTAAGTGAATTTATGAAGCTAATCAAGACAGAGAAGATATAACTTGATGACATGATCCTAAGTTTCGATGTGGTTTCCCTCTTAACGAAGATTCCCTTGAATGAAGCCATCCAATTCATCAAAGAGGCTACTGATCCAAACACAGCCATGTTAGCAGAGGTGTGTCTGAGATCAACTTTTTTCAGTTTCCAAGGAGAGTTTTATGAACAAACCATAGGAGTAGACATGGGATCACCCCTCTCACCCATAGTAGCAAACCTCTTCATGGAAAAATTTGAGAAAGAAGCTCTAGAATCCTACCCATTGAAACCAACAAGATGGAAGAGATATGTAGATGACACAATTGTGATCTAGCCACTTGGGGAATTTGAACTCAAGAAGTTCTGCACTCATCTAAACAATATTTCCACTAACATAAAGTTCACAATGGAACTAGAGGAAAATAGGAGCATCCCCTTTCTTGATGTCCTATTAACTAGAAGAGAAGACGGAACTTTAGGACATAGAGTCCTCAGAAAGAAGACTCATATTGAGAGCTACCTCCATGCAGACTCTCACCACCATCCCTCCCAGAAAATCAGGGTTATTAACACCTTAGCCGTTAGAGCCTCAAGGATCTCAGACAATGAACACCTTGATGAAGAAAGGGACCACCTTAGAGAAGTCTTTAGAAACATAGGATGCAAGCCCAAAGATATTAGAAGAACCCTAAACAAAGCCTACAACGAAAACCACACTAAGAAGACAACCTCCAAAGATGAAACCACCAACACTAGGGGGGGCTTACTTACCTTACATTCAGGGGGTCACAAACAAAATCTCTAGAATCCTAAAGAAGAACAATATCACAACCTCTTTCAAACCCATTGAGACCATTGGGCAAAAAATGAGATCAGTGAAAGACCCAATTGATCGGAGACAATTTAAGGGTGTCTATAGAATCACATGTTCTTGCGAAACTAGCTACATTGGAGAAACGGGACGCTCCTTTCAGACTAGATTAAAAGAACATGGAGATGATCTAAAGAATGAACGCTTCCACACCTCAGCTCTTGCAGAACATTGTGCCAAAACCAAACACCAAATCCGCTTGGAAGACACCAAGATTATCGCTAAAGAAGACCATTACTTCAAAAGGAAATTTAGAGAAGCCCTAGAAATAATTAAACTTCCTAACAATTTAAACAGGGATGGAGGCCTCGAAGTGAGCACGAGTTGGCTTCCACCTATTCTCAACCATAAATCAAAAAGAAATAATTTGAATTAATTAATTTTTAAATTAATCTTTTAATTTTAAATTAATTAATTATTTATATCTCTGATCCAAAACTAATCTTTTTAAGTAACACTATTAACTATAATCAATTAAAACACTATTAATAATACTATATACATTTAAATACTTTAATTAAAAAACTAAAATTATTTAATTAAACATTAGTAATAATATACTATTACCCATACATTATAATTAAAATTAAAACTAATTATTTTATAACCAAAACCCTATCTTCTTCACTAAAACCCTAAACATTCTTCCACATAGCCGACATTATTAACTTATCTCTACATCTCCATTATTAATAATGAAGATCAGATACTCTCCACAAATTGACAAACTCGTTTTGATGATGGATCCCGATATGGATTCGAAACGTTGACAACGTGACATTGGAACTGTGGATTCTCTGAAATCAACTGTTGTTGCATATGAACATAATTTCATTATTCATAGCTATGGATCAATCCAATACCAGTGAAATGGTTCAAGTTTTACTGATGTATTTACCATACTTATGAAGGTTTAATAATATGAAACCTGACGCCTTAAGTTTGAGTCCCAAGAGAACCAATGTCTAAAAATGAAATCCATTGATGCTTTGCAGTCCACCAGTGTATTGTTTACAATCTGGAATTGTTGTTCCCATGCTCCAATCTCTAGATTTGGTTTCAAACACAAGGATATGGAAATGTGTATATATTAGTGAAGGATACCCATGTTTGGAAAATCTAAAACTAAGATAATCAAGAAAAATAAATAAAAGCAATCAAAGAAGCAAATGGGTGTGGTGTAGCATTAAGTTGAATGGTTATTGAAGCTTTTATCAACACTAAGACCCAAGTTCAAAAGTTGTTGAGTGGGTGCAAATGAGGCAAAGAGCAAGGCTCAGATGATTTTTTATGGCACATGAATGTCCATAGCAAGGCCTCTTAGCTGATGAACAACTATAATTTATTATTAGCAACATTAACACTTTGAATTGTCTAGGTAAAAGGTAACTAGGTTTTACTAAAAAAGTATGCATGATATTCTTAGGTGTCAGATATTTTGATAGACATTCTTCCTTTGAGTTGTATCTTTGATGCATTCTACATATCTTGATGGCGGTAGGTTTGCATATTTGAAGGAATTCCATATCAGTGGAGCTTTAGAGAGAGTTCCTTGCATTACAAAAGAAAATTTGGATTACAAACCTCATCTCCAAGGGAAATCGCATACTTCTAATCAGTATGTTATCACACAAGTATGCACAGATAGATTCAGTTAGTAACTGGAGGAAAACGAACCCTAGTCACAATTGGGAGCCTCTCTAGTTAGACTAGAGATTTTCTAGTCTTAGGGGTGTGTCCCTAAAGGAATTATGTTTCCATCAAACCTATAATTTGCACATCATATAAGAAGAGTAGCAAACAAGGACTCATTCTTGAGTTGTATGTTAACAGTCAAGAATGATTTTTTTTTGAATAGAAACGAGAATGGTTGAGATTGTATCCTTAAGAGAGTTATAACAAGATATTAACGAATAGGGATGAATTGTATGCATACTTCAGGTAAACATAAATCAAAATAAATGAAATTTAACTAATCATTGCATTGCAATACAATTTAATCAACAAGCAACCAATAGACTCGAGGAGCTAGAATAAGCATAATTGGACCAAATCACATATTACCCAAGAGATTAATTACCTCATAGTGAATGATAAGAGACCAGATGCCATACATTTCCTTATAAACATTCCAACCTCTTTTTTGTCTTCTCCCTCTATGCATATATAGGAAACACCTGTAAGAGGATGAATTTACCCTAACTGGTTGTGGAGAAGAAAAAAAAACATGTCAGTTCTGTCATACTCTGCATGGCTTCTAATCTCACAACTTGTTATCTAAGTGAGATTTTCAATTACATAAGATAGTCATTTTATCATTATGCTATATTCTCAAGGAATTTATCATTATGCTATATTCTCGAGGAAAATCTACTAAAAAACAATTCTTTCAGCACTGACATTATTCTTGGTATTATAATGCGAATATGGTTGTTGGATAAGATAAAGACAAAGATAATTTTATTAATGTCCAACAAATGACCACAAAAGTAGGTCAATGGGATTATGTGGTACCATGATAACAATACAAAGTGGGAACCCAAAAAATATCTCCTATAAAAACCTAAAAGAAGAACTTAAACCTAACTCTAACTCCATAAATGGAGAGTCGTTCTTAGAGAAAAATATACAAAGAGAGATATGAAGTTGATCCAAGAGAGAAAAGTATATAAAGGGAATGGATATGAGACCTGTGATGTAGAAATGGAGAAACTGCCACTACCATGGGGCACTAGAAACATTGGAAGCATTGGGATTATCTCTTCTACCATCCAAGGCCAACTGGGTGAAGCTCCGAAGAGTACTCTGTTTGGAGGAAAAACTACAAGAGCTAGAAGAGGAACTACAATGTGTAGTGTACCCCTGTCTAGAGGAGGGATCCTACTGTCATACCATGGATGAAGTCATCCAACCTAACCCTATAGAAAAGGAAAATTGTAGCACATCTAAGCCAAAAATAACACTACAAATCATACCTTCAAAAAATGTTCCCAAGACCATCCAAAGATATTGTAACATCTTAACTTGGTAGTGTCATAATCCTTTTGAGTTAAAACCTTAAATTTCCATAACATTCATTTCTTGTAGCTTTTATATCCAAAGCTCACTACCTACAGTATTTTGTAAGGGTTCATCCTTACATTATTATCATAATTGATAATATATATTTATTTATTATTGAATTGATGATTATTACATTGAAAGGCTTACATATAAATATGAAAGTTAACCTATGAATGGTCATACCTTGAAAAGAGGTGACCTTTGACCATTAATACTAATTAACCTAATTGTTAAATAAATTAATAGTAGTAGTAATATACTTATTTAGGTATATTACAAGTCATCTTGCTCTGAAAAGATTCGTCTAGAATCTTCTTATGAGCATGCTGCAACTGGAATTCTTTGCCATGAACATTGGTGCCACGGTTTAGTAGTTCTTGAAATATTTGGTCGCATTTCCATTCAAATATTTCCATGCATATGATTTCGTAGATGAACGCATAACAACTATATGGAGTATTCTTCTGATCTTCTAATCCGATGGTGTTCTTTTCACCTTCTGTTTTGATGTAGATTTTTTATATTTTTGCATGCTTTGATATGGTTTTCTTATCTGTAGTGGCAACTACTAATAATGTACTTACTTCATTGTCTGACAAGCTTGTCTTTATTTGTTCTTTGGGAACCTTTTGAAATTCTAGAATATCTTGAGATGTGACTACTAATAGATTGTTCATCTCATCATTTGCCGCACCATCCTCTAGGTTTCATTTTCTACGTTATCATGATTAAGGTAATCTTTAACACTTTTATTTTCATCATTACATTCTTCTGCAACTTCAATTCTCTCATAATTGTTGTTAACCTTGACTTCATTGACTTCTACGACAACGTTGTTATCTTTACAATTGATATTGACATTGTTATTGTCAATATCATCTTGATCTTTCATATCTGTGTTTTATACTTCTTTTGTATCATTGTCCTTGTTATCATATTTCTTAACAAGCCCTTGTTCTGGAATTTCACTAGACATATTTATATTTTTTCAGCTGGTGTATTAATGTTCCTTTGTAAGAAGCCACAACGAACTTCTGATAGGTGTGCATACTTTTTATTAAGTATCACATTTTGAGGTTCGTAGTTGGGATGTCTTTTCTTACCCCACTTGGTGTCTAGTGGTATGGATATTTTGTGAGGAGGGGTATAAGGGGTCAGTCGACCAGGCTTCCTTTCCTTCTTGGGGGTAGTAGCGATTTTATATTCATCCCTACTTGAATACGTAGGAGTCACGGTATCCCCTTGTTCCTATTGACTTGGTAACTCGAGAGTCACAGTTACTTCTTATGTCGAGGGTGTAGATCCCAACACTTCTTGACTTTAGAACTCATAAGTCGTAACATCTTCTTCTTTTCTAGTCGTAGTCCCTTGTTTTGTCATGAGTTCCGATGCAGACCCCAACTCTGCTTGACCTGAGAACTTGCAGGTCGACATAGCTTGCTCCTTTATAATGGGAATCATTTCTTCCGACGTGAGTGTTGATGCAGACACCAGCTCTATTCGGCTTGAGCACTCGAAAGTCGCAATAGCTTCATCTTTTAAGGTCGTAGTCCCTTCTTCTGTCGTGAGTGAAAAATCAATTTCCAACTCTTTATTTGGAAGTTCTGGGGGTGTAACCTCTTCTGCTCTAGGTGCCATAGCAACTTGCATTCCCTTGCTTGAAAAGTGAGATGTCACATCAACTTCCTCCTTCAACTGACTTGAGGGGTAACACTGATGTGTTTCTATTTTTTCTTTGTCTATATGTTTCTTGGGTTCTTCTTCTGGTCGTTATATTATCAACATTTTCAGTTCTTCAACTAAGTCTTTTAAATCCTCGTGCAGAACTTGCGTTGGTACGTCGATATCCGATATTTTCGTTTCAAGCTCTATGGGTTTTATTTCTTTAATCTCCAATTTAAAATCCTCTTTAACTTCTTGCGACGGTTTATCTCGTTTGAAAAAACCATAAACACCTTCATTGAAGACCATTTTGTTTTATCCAAAATCTTCATTTTTTAAAAATAATAATTATTAATTAATTAATTAATTAATAATATTATTATTATAAACTATATATATAATTTAATATTTTTTTCCAATAATTAAATATAATAATTATTATTGTTAACAATAATAATATTATTCCCGAATGGGTTGAAGGGCCTTTTTTTAAGAGTTACGAAAACAATAATAATGTTTATTATTTTACAATAATATTATTATTATTGGCCCTTTGTGGTTTTTTTTAAGTGATAAAACAATAATAATCTTTATTATCTTATAATAATAATATCATTATTGTAATAAATTTTGTTGAAAATTAACGTGGAAGAAATTGAGAGCTAGCGGCGTGAAGGTAAGGTTGTAGTGGCAGCCTGAAGGAAGGAGGTGCGCAGGAGGTGTGGGAGTAGACGTGGATGACCAGCCTGAATTGGAAAGAATCAGTTGGGACAACGTGGCAGCATGAAGGGGCAAAGTGCACAACGTGGAAACGTGAAGGGGCAGGGTGGCAGCATGAAGGTAAGTTTGGTGCAACGTGATGGTAAGGCCATAGTGGCAGCATGATTAGGATGAACAACGTGGAATGAACATCGACATGTGGGAAACCGATGGGTGAAGAAGCTATAGGAAAGAAACGTGGGTGAATGGAGGAGATGGAGGACCAGAGAATTGGAGGGTGGCTGAGAGAATTGGAGGACGTGAAGGCTAAGGAGCGATTGGAGAGAATTGGAGGGAGTTGTGAGAAAGAAACACGTGTGAATGGGCTGAGCTTATCTAGCATGTACGTTCATGCTAGTTAAGTCAGCAGGCGTGGGTCCCTCAGTTCATGGACTGCCGTCTCTCTCTGATTTTTTGAAATTTACCGGTTGCACTGTAGCTCAGCCAAACCCAACAACATCCATCCATACCCATTCATACGTTCATGGTATCCACCTGCGCCGGCTACTGAAAAATTCGATGTCCAATCTGCCAGACACACTATTTATTGCTAGTGAATAGCGTCAATTAGCCACGACAAGGTAGAACAAGTCAATTGGACAGAGTTTTGATCATCAGATTTAGATTTAAGAATTTCTATGTGGCAGGTAAGCTCTTTCAAAATAACATTCCTGCACCCATCCTTAACGGCTGGCGACACATTTGCTCTCCTTACTCTCAGAAACTTTTACTTTGATTTCAAACAGCGGCTTATCTGAAGACCAGCGTTCAACGTTCAGAAAGTTTTGTTTAGAACAACTCTGCTTTTTTCAACACTTGAGAATGAGAATGACAGAAAATATGATTTCCCCCGTATTCTTCTTCTCCACTTGAACCGATTAAATGTAAACTCACGTCGGCAGTCCTCTTGTCTCCGAACTGCAGCGCCTGTTTAGTCATTTCTTCAAAAAAATACAATTTTGAGTCTTTGTGTTCTGTATTGTTAGAGTTAAACGCACTCAGTATCCGTCTTAAACACCGTCTCACCTCCTATGCCAATGCTAGTTTCATTTCTTTCTTTCGATATGATATTGTTTCGATTATCAGAATTATATATTGTATTCTTTATAACACAAAGAAACAAATATTATACGCCCAGTTTTATACCATACATAATCCTAAAAAAATCATAGAAATGATGACGGAACCCTCCCGATCGAATGCTTAAGATTTTATATGACACAAAATCCTATAGCGGCAAGGGCTGGCAACAACCGAATAAAGAAAGGAACAAGATTACGCCGATGGGCGCTGGTAAGGAGCTTCGCTTATGTCAAAAAAAATCGTGCTACCAAGTTGCAGGTAACAATAGCACAAGTCACTCAAATTCAAATGAATGGAATGAGCGGCATTAATATTCAGCATGAAATTCAAATTCAAATTCAAATTTTTGCTATGAAGTTTTACTGTCTGTGCTGTGCTGTGCTGTCCTCGACTAGCAATAAATAGTGTGTCTGGCAGATTGGACATCGAATTTTTCAGTAGCCGGCGCAGGTGGATACCATGAACGTATGGATGGGTATGGATGGATGTTGTTGGGTTTGGCTGAGCTACAGTGCAACCGGTAAATTTCAAAAAATCCGAGAGAGACGGCAGTCCATGAACTGAGGGACCCACGCCTGCTGACTTAACTAGCATGAACGTACATGCTAGATAAGCTCAGCCGTGTGAATGGAGGGGATGGAGGACGAGAGAATTGGAGGGTGGCTGAGAGAATTGGAGGACGTGAAGGCTGAGGAGAGATTGGAGTGAAGGTTCACGATCAAGATAGTTAATAAAATCGAGCAACGTGAATTGGATGGTGTTGGGAGGGAAATGAAGTAGTGTGAATGAGAAGTAGAAGTGGAGCGATGGCACTGATGTGGGAATCGCGCGGGTAGGAGGTAATGAGAAGGAGGTTGAGCACTGGAGGGAGAGAGAGGACAATGGAGAGGTCGCATAATGGAATAAACACGTAGGATATGAGGAGGGCGAGGATGTGGAGCGAAGGAAAACGTAGGACGTGGAGCAGTCGCAGGAGGGCATGGAGCGAATGGGAACGCATGAGGGTAGATACGCGGGGGAGGGGGCGCGGGGTGGAAGTGTGGAGGTTCCTGGAGGAGTGCTGAAGGTTGGGAACTGTGTGAAGGTGGAAGGCTGCGCAGGTGGATGAGGATGGCGCGTAGGTGAATGGTGGATGAGGAGAAGCGTGGATATGGAGGGCTCTGATGGGTAGGACAAGCGTGGATATGGAGGGTGTAGTATGAAGAAGAAAATGAAAGAAGATGAAGAATAATGGTGGGCAGGTAATTATGGAGAACCGAGATCCCGGAGCCAAGAGTTCTGATATCACTTAAGGATTCATCATTACATCATCATCATAATTGATAATATATATTTATTTGTTATTGAATTGATGATTATTACATTGAAAGGATTACATATAAATATGGAAGCTAACCTATGATTGATCGACCCTTAAAAAGAGATGACCTTTGACCATTAATACTAATTAACATAATTCTTAAATAAATTAATAATAATAGTAATATACTTATTTAGATATATTGCACTTTCCATCACTGAAATAGAAATGCAATGCTAAAATATTCCCTAATTGTGATCTTTAACATTCGTAATTACAATGTTTTGATTCACTCTAAAATTGTCCATACAAACATGTTAGTACTCAAAGAAACTACAATTGAGATGATATATCTAGAGAACATGCCTACTATGCAAGTGCTAACATAGAGAGAAGCAACATACCCTATCACCCTGTACAAGAGATTGGGAGGTACAAGGATTAGTGCTACATACATCCACCATGGCCATCCAACTCTCATGGCCCTACAATATTGTATTTATATTGATCTCGATTTTCATTCAACTCCTTTTCTCTAACTATTATTATTTCTTCTTCTTGAACACATTCTTCCCATAACTTTCACAACTTGGTCAGCTTTCTTCTAGAACATATTCCTCGAATGAAATATTCCCGTTCTCTTGGGAGTCCATTCAAGGTGGTCATTACAACTTCAACTTCTTCTACCATGTCATCAATAGCTTCCAATTGCTCCTTGATTTGGGATACTCTTATGAAGTATGATTGTGTTGGTTTTCTCCTCTGGTCGACCCAGGTTCAGATCTTAGGTCATCAACAAAGACCCAGATATCGACCCGATAGAACAGGGCTCAATCAGTAGCACTTGTGACACAGATGCAGTCTCACCCGAGATATTCTTATGGGGAACTTCCAGAACCATGTTACTGCAGTTAGGTGGGGATTTATACTGTAGTTGTTGTAACTTATTAGAGCGCTCGATCAAAGCCAGGGTTTATAATTCTTACTCCTTGTCTATTCATTTAAGTTAACAGGTTATTTACCAGTCGATACATCTTGTAGCATTCAACATGAAAGGCCATATCACATATTCATTCAATAAACAATGTGACACATACATACATGAGATTATTCATAAACAAAAGGGATGCAAGACATTCATATCTACTTATTCACAATATGCATACATTTAACATAAACACATCAATCAAGATATACAGAGACACTAGTTAACATGGAAACCCATCTGGGAAAAACCATAAATGTGCTCTTCATCCAGTATGAGAAATATGTTAACACCTTCGGTTTGCGCACTCAACTTGCAGACTCTTTTCTAAGTATTCTTTCCAACTTATACATTCTTCTATCCTCTCATGCTCTCTAGTTTTGGGTCTAAGTACTTCTCCTAACAGTCGATCCACACACATCTGAATCAGTTCTCTTGGCTAAACAACTCTCTCTTATTCTCTTCTCAACCTACTAATGACCAACAAAACAATCAACAACCAACAATAGTTCTGCACACAACTTGGGTTTGCCCTTTTATATGCTTCTACATGTCCTAATCAACTGACTCTTTTCTGTTAGCTTACATGCTCTAATTTCTATTCTCATACATTCAATTACAACAGACAATAGGCACTATTGGCCCAAAATACATTTATACTTTATTACCAAAATTGTTGGTTTGTGGAGCCCAATATTCCAGATCCAGAGATATTATTCAGCTGTGTTTGTACCAAGGTTTACTGTACACTCATTCCCAAACTTTGGGGTTCGCCCCCGAGAATTTTTTTTGGAATGTTTGTTGGCCAACAATTTTGCGGACCCATGATATTGGGTTAATCGTAGTATTTTCCCATGGTATTTCCTCTACAAAATAAAATCATTGTAATACGGTTGTGTATGGTATTGTATTGTAGCATTGTAAACAATCTCTGTGAATGTGTGAGAGAGACTGTGAAAGCGTGAAGAGGAAGTGCACTGGCATTGCTGCAGGTTGTATCCCTTAATATTTATGGACGGTAATAAAAGGACTAGCAATTTCTGTGTGGACGTATCCCATCATTTGGGTGAACCACGTTATATTTGTGTCTCTCTGTAATGTGTTTAATGTGTTTTGCATCTTATTTAATGATTTAATTGTATAACTGTTATTGCTCTGCGGTCTTATTTCTAACAAAAACCATGCTTTATTTTAATTAGCTCCTTATCCACGATCAGTCAAACTGACATTTTACCTCGCTTGACTCTTCTTTTGTCCTAGTTCCTTCAGTCATGGTTGTCCCTATCACAACTCCTCTTCAGTAGCTAGATGCTCTCATCACAACTTCTCTTCCATCGTTGGCTTCTCTCTTCGCAACTTCTTTTCCATCGCATCTTCTCTAGCTATCGAGTTCTTTATCTTTCTGAGAAAAATTCTGGCTGAATTCTTTCTAACTTGTCGTAGGGCCAACAAGCCCCCATCACTCACCTGTGGCTCGTCCCAAGCCACATTAATATGAGACCTCCATTGTTAGAATTTACTTTAAAAATCCTGAAATATTTTCACTATGCGATCAATCTCCTCTCGCACTTATGTTTTTATCTTCTTTAGATTTTCGACAAGTTTGGAACTAATGTGTTATGAAGTTATATCTCTTACTAACTCTACTGTTTGTCGCACTTTTTGTGTATAAGTTGAATTATACCTATAATTTTATTTGCTTTTGCTTGCAATTTGGTGACCCTGTCAGTACTCTTTTGTTGTTGTGTTCACAATGTTGCGACATGTTGTTCTAGCCTCTTCATGTCGTTAGAATTTGTCATTTTCTCTACTAATGGCAGTTTTTTCATCTCATTTCTCAACTGGTTCACCTCTGTATCAGCAATGCACAACTTGTCTACGACTTTCTCTAGCTCCTCCTCATCAATAAAAGCTTCCCATGTCTAAGAAACTTTCTCAACTGCTTTGGCACAAAGTACCTCTGCCTCTTTTATTCTCTTCGCAGCATCTGTGGCTACATTTCTTCTCTCTTCCAGTACTTCTAGAGGTGTACTGGGTGTCACTTGTGCTTCCAAATATGTGACCTTCTTGAGGAGGTTCTCTGCAGTCTCGCAAAGTCGAAACACTTTGACCTCCATAAACATCTCATTGGTAATTCCTTAATCAATAAACCTATTGCAAGCAAGTGTTACGGTTACATTGAGCTAGTGCATGTTGTCCTCCGAGGTATTAACTTTTTGTGTCCTGCTTCTTTGACTATTTTCTTTATATTATGAACAGTCTTGTTTGATGCTCTGACCTGCTTGACTAATGTTCCTTCTCTTACCTTCATTTTTTTGTCTGCGACATTTTGAATGGCATATACTTCGCACATCGGCAGTGCCGAGAAATCTATAGTGACATGGCCCATGCTTTTGGCCATGGCATTTAACTCTATTATCCCCAATCGAGTGCTTCGCCCAACACTTGAGCCTTTAATGGTGGGATGGGTATTGACACATCACTAGGTCATTCCTTCAATGAGCCAACTATGTCCTGCGACTCAGACAATTGTGGTTTGTAGTCGATCGCCACTCTTACTTCTTTCACTGCCTTACAGAGTGTTTTCAATAATCCTTTGATATTGTTGGTTGGATCTGTTTTTTTCTCATGTATCTTCTGGAGGCTTTGATTGGTGATCTCAGTCATTATTTATGTCGACAATGTATAAATATAGTTGGTAAGGGAGACAATTACAACTATTTTTTTGCCTTTCCTCTTCTTATGATGCTTCGCAGACTTCTCTACTTGCTTCCTATTTTCCCCTACTATTGGTTCAGTTGGAGTCGTGCTTGACTCCTTTTGGGTATTTTTCTGCATTTTACTCTAGGTATTCCTCTAGTGGGTTTTCTTCTGGTGGGTTTTATCCTTGTCCCCCATCCTTTTTGTGTCGATGGATCGTTCTACCGCACCTCTTCATTGTCCGATAACTAGTCATTTGCAACAGGAACTCGCTATTCTTCTAGCCAATCTTGAATAATAGCCTCAATTTCTGCAACCGATAGCTGATACTGTGTCGCAAGCCATTGGTGTTGTGGATCTTGTCGTGGTTGCAACAAGATATGATGGGTCGCAACCAAAGATCTGATAATGTTTCTAAACTGCGTAATGGTTGCCTCGGTACTTTTTGCTTGGTTTCTAACATGACATCGTAGGGCCTCTATGTGCAAAAAGAACTCTACATTGTTGTGTTTTTGCCTCTGCTTTAAGTCTTTTTCAAACCAGAGATATCAATCTCCTCTACATAAAACAGGCACATCTACCCCTTGATATTTTGTTGGTTCTTCCCATGCAACAAACACAATCAAAATAAGTAGCCATGAATAGCGAAATGTGCTACCTTTCTCCTGTGCCTCCTCCGCATATGCTAATAGTTCATTTAGTAGATACTGAAACCAGTTGAGTTGAACACTTGCTGCACATAACTCTGCTGCAACAATCGTCCCTACGGTCTACCTATTCAGTCACATGTTTCGTAGCAATTTGCTAGATAGGACTTTAGCTGTGAACCAAACAATATAATCATTGGTTGAGGCGATGATAAAGCCTCTGGTGTCTCAGATCAAGTAGTACTTTTCTCTGAGATTATTCATGAATAAATTATCATTTTCTTTTCTAGCAAAAAATGGTGTTGGTTTGACACTTGCAAGTGGAGTCTCGTAATCGCTGTTATAAAATCAACATCAACAGAAACCTTCTGATCGAGCCATAGAAATCCACCATGGAATGGCACTAGAAATTGTTTAACACATGCATTCACTTATACACTACGACCGAAATGAGGCAAGTGCATGAATAACAACAAACCAACTTTGTATAGTCCTCTTTCCCATTCCATTGGAACTAAGTGTTTAGGGCAATCCTCTGTCTTGTGGAAAACAACCATGTATTTGTCGATTGTAAAATCTGGAAATTTCCTTAGGTTGTGGTCGACAAAGCTCATCTTCTTGAGATTTGGGAGTATGTTCGTCGTTATCTAAACTCTTTTTGGTACAGTTGGTGCAACCATTAGGTATCTTTCATTCTTCGAGATTCTAATCTTAGGGGCATCTACTGGCCTGGGTGGAACATGGTCTGGCAACATAGTAGTAGATCTTGGTTCTTTAACATCTAGTGGTGGTGCTACTGCTTTCTTATGGCTACTAGGTTGTTTCCTCTTTGACGAGTCAAGTGGGTCTAGTCATAACCTCACTCTAGGGATGAATGGGATCTGTTCAGCTTCTTATGCAACCTCAGCCTACGATGGAACATATGCGGCAATGCCTTCCATAATGGGTGTTGGTGAAGGGGTCGCGACACCAAACTCTACAATAGTGCTTGTATTAGAAATAGATATGACCATACTCTGTGAAAACTTTCCTCGCCTCTCTTGCAGACACAACAACTTAGTTTACTCGCTTGGTCACAAACAAAATGAATGATACTTTGATGTGAAGATGATATGCATCATTCGTTCAAGTAGTCTTTCCTTCGCACGAGCGGGCAATAAATTGGAAAGGTAGCAGCGATTTATGTCACATGGAGCAATCATTCGAATCATTACAAGGAAACTGTCACTTTCCCTGTCACCTCATTGGTAGCTATTATGCAATAATGACATAAATGACCAAAAAATATGTCATCAAAATCTCCTGCATTTGAAATATTAATTGCAACTAGTTGTCTTATTGTGACCAGATTCATCGTGCAACGACTTTTCTCTCTCTTTGACTTTGACCGGTATTTGGCCTTCGACACATTTCTTTTCTTGGGATAGACCAAGAGTCTTCGCAACCATTTTTCTTTTGCGACAAATAGACAATCAGTGACCACTTTTTCTTTTTCTTCGACAAATACATTGTCTACGACACACAACAAAACACATCATAAATTTGTACGTTTTCATATCTTTTTTTCTTTTCTTTTCTTTTTATTTTTTCAATCGACTAAGTCATGCCTATCCTAGTAAGGATTTTGCTGACTTCCATTCACCAATCCTTTGAGAGGTCTTCCATCTAATTTTTCCAATCGTGTTGTGCCTCCTTTAGCGATTTTGATGACAACATAAGGCCCCATCTAGTGTTTTCAGCTTTCCAGGATGCCTTAAGAACTTACTATCATGAAGGAGGACAAGTCCTTCGACCTAAAATTGCTTATTCTTAATGTGTGGGTCATGGCATACTTTATGTCATTGCTTTTAAACATTTTGGTGATAACCTGCAGTAAAACATTCTTCCCCCAACTGCACAAGTTGCGATAATCTTTCTTTAATAACACCACTATTAGTAATTTCAGTGATTGCAACAATCCTTAAATTGAGAACAATATATTCCATCGGTATAACAACCTCTTGTCCATACACTAACCAGAATGGAGTTCGTCTTGTCAACTTCTTACAGTTCGTGTGAGATGCCCACAATACGACAAACAATTTATGGTCCTAGTCGTCTCTTTGAACTTTGCAAATCTTTGTGAATGAGTTTGCCAGGATCTTGTTGAATGCTTTGACAACACCATTCACTTGAGGGTGATATGGTGTTGTCATCCTATGTTGGATCTGGAATTATTTAGTTAATTCTTCGATCAATTGATTGACAAAGTGTGTGCCCTGATCACTTATCAAATTTTTCGGGCATCAAAATCTAGTGAAAATATTGTCGAACAAAAATTTGGCGGCAGTCGTAGCAGTACAATCCTTTACTGGAGCTGCTTCGGCTCATCTAGTCAGGTAATCCATCGCATTAATAATGTATCTTGCACATGTTTGCTTCCCTAATGGGATGATAGGTCCGACAAAATCAACAACCCATTTGTCAAATGTATGCAAATTTATTTGAGGTACTAGTTGCATTCCATCCCGTTGCGACGGTTTTCCAGTTCTCTAACATATATCATACTAGCGGCAATATTCTCTAGCATTTGCATACAAAGTGGCCCACCATAATCTTGCTTGCAATATCTTGTGCACTGTAGCTTTTCCAGCATAATGTCCTCCTGTGACACCATCACGAGCGTCATTTAATATCACTATTTGCTCATGCTTCAATACACAATGATGAAGAATTTCATCAGGTCCCATTTTATATAGATGTCCAACTTTCAATTGGAAGTCCGCAGCTCACACCACTAATTTTTTTTTCCTGCGTAGTACTAAATCCTTTGGGTGCATATACCGTAGTAAAAAAATGTATAATATCTTTGTATTGGTCATCAAACATCGTGATCACAAATAATTGCGCATCGGGAAGACTATCGTTGAGGTTCACATGTTCTTCTCCACTTTTAAGTATCGATAGGTGGTTTGGTGTCGAGTTTAGTCGACCTAGCTTAACAATAACTTCAAAATAAAATTCCTAGAAAAGGAGGAGCCATTGACAAATATCCCCCCCCCCAACACTGGCTTGTTCATCAGGTATTTCAACGTTGAATGGTATGTGAACATCTTGAAATGTCCACCTAACAAATAGTGTTGAAATTTTTGCAGTGCATACACCATAACTAATCCTTCTCTTTTAGTGGTAGTGTAATTTTTCTCTGTTGTTGACAATTTCCTGCTAGCAAAGGCAATAGGATGAACAATGTTTCCTTCGCGAGGTTGCACAAGTACAATGTTGAGTGTGATAGACGACGCATTGACATGTACATGAAATTCCTTCTTTCGGTCTCGAAAAACTAGTAAGGGTGTTGTGACCATCTTGTTCTTCAGGAGATCCAGACTTTCTTGACATTTTCTGTCCACTCGAATTTAATAACCTTTTTAACAATTTTTCCATCAGAGCAGTTACCTCTGCGTATCCCTTGATAATTTTTCAATAGTATCTTGTATGTCCTAATGTCATTCTGAGCTGCTTCACAGTCGTAGGGGGTGTAGGTCGACGATGATCGCAATTTTTGTAGGGTCGACTAGGATTCCATTGCAACAAACCACATGGCCCAACATAATTCCAAACAAGGCATAAAATATAGATTTCTTTAATTTCAATGAAATTTGATACTGTCGACACCGTTTCGACATCATTTTGAGGCTCTCAATGTGATCCTTTATGAGCCCAAACACCGTCTAGTCGTCAAAGTAAACCTTAAGAAACTTATGAATAAAATCATTGAACACAACCACTGCTTTCTTGGAAAAGATAGCAGGAGCATTCTTGAGTCTAAAGGGAATGACTGTGTATTGAAAACATCCCCACTCAGTCACAAAGGTTGTCTTGTGTCGATCTTCCTTTGCAATTATGATCTTATGGTATCTAGAGAACCCTTCAGTAAAAGAATAAACATCTTGACCCCCGACACTTTCTAATACCTCATTTGTAAGCAGAGTCGAAAATAGGTCATGTAGGCAGGCATCATTCAAATTTCGTAGGTCGATGCAAATGCGTACTTCATCAATCATATTCTTATCCTGCACTACTATCAAGCTAATCCATTATGATTCTTCAACGGGTTCTATGATACCCATGTCTAGCATTCAATCTAATTATGTCTTGACCTTTTCTTTATAACACAGATTCAGCCGGTATGGTCATTACTTCACGGGTCTTGTGTCGAGATTTAATGGTATCTTCCTCTCTCCAAGGTCTCCAACAATCCCCTTCATCTCTGAAAACTTTGCAGGGAACAAATCCTGGAATTCATGCAGTAAGTATGTGATCCTACCGATAGTTTCATCATCCCAATAATCCTCGATATTGGTGAACTTGGGATTCTCTGGAGATCCAATGTCAACTTTCTTTGTTTTTAATTGTTTTAGGAACTGGTTAATAGAAATAACAAGTCCCTCCACCACATGAGTACCTTTAGATTCTAGGATGTTCGTGTCTCATGGGTCGTCATCATCAGGTCCACCCTTCACATGATAACACTCCATCCAGTGTTGGACTGTCGTGTTGCTTTGATTAAAGTCTGACATCGACACAAGGATATCTTTGAATATATTTGTCTTGATCACTTGCAATGTAACATCAATCAAAGGATGATCATCAACAAACTCGAGTGTGTGTGTAAAGATAGAAACGAGTTCATCCCATTCAGGAGTCCCTCGTCATAGCTCAATCTACAAGTACCATTTCCTTGGTATCATATCCAATGTATGTACAAAATCATGAACCCATTCCTGTCACATGCATGCATCCCATGTCCCATGCCAGTATTCAATGTGTTCAACAAAATTAGTCAATCCTATGTACTTCTGTCCAATATAACCTATCTTTTCTCCAAATCCTATCTCCGTCAATTTTCGGCATTGAGGCCAGTTTGAGATAGATTGTTTATGTGTGACCCACCATTTGGGAGTTGTATCTTTTAGTGCAAAGTCCAGAGTGCATAAACACTGATGTTATGTAAATTTGTCTTTAAATTTCTGTTAGAAAAGTTTCCATGTTAGGTAAGCCTTCATATGTGGGTAGCTCACTTGCCTCACTACCTACCCGTCGCACACACTGTGTAATTCCGGTGCATCTTCTCATCGATACTTCATGCAATCAGTTTTGCAAGTTTTCCAAGGCTTATCCAGAATTCAATGTACAAGAACTAAAACTTAGACAACTGAGCTTTCCATCAGTCGTTGGGTTTACATAATTATCCCTTGTAGATGTGATGTTATAAATCTAGTCCAAATAATCTCATTGTCCTTCACTATTCACTTGTTCGACATAATTAGTGCAACCAACCTTAGCTCTAAATCTTCAAATGTTAAGATTATTTTCTTTAAATTTATAATTGTTTGATTATCAATCGCTCAGTCGATCCCTAGAAGTGCGGGATATGGATTTGTATCGTCCACAATGTCAATCACTTCGAAATCAACATAAGTTTTTAGGCATTCTATTTCAATAGGCACTTGATTCATTCGACCGATAGGTAGAACCTTTGACTGATTAGCTAATCGAAGTTGGACATGAGACCATACAAGTCTTGGCTTTCCCATGCTCTCCCATGTTTGTCTAGTCAAAATGTTAACATCGGGCCCAAGTCCAGAATAATATAATCTATGTCATAGTCTCCTATTTGTGCAATCATCCTTAGTTCGCAACCAGTCTTCAGTCCTTTCCCGATATGATTAACCCCCTTTTTGTCGTACCCCTTCTTGGGGTTCTTCTATCAAAGATGACAATTCTACGACAACATCTTTATCTTATATTAGCTCTAAGAAACTTTTAAAGAATTCATGTAGTTTACTAACCATTTTTGTCGATTGTTTTCAGAGTAGTTAATCAAATCTTTTAGGCATCTCCAATATTGGCCTTCTCGAAGTCGACGCTTGATTTATGTTGACAAATTCTTGTCACGCATCCAGGATACTTCCTTTTCCTTTTGTACTTCGAATGGTGCTTTCCCTTGAGTCACTGGTCGCACCTACAGTTTCCCATATAGTGGTTCTTGATTTGCTCTCGTTGCAACACCTCTTGTTGTTATGACAACTATATGTGGTTCCATTGGAGCAGCATAAATATTTTGTATATTCTGATTGGGTTTCAGACTGGGATTCTGCAATGGATTCATATTTCCTAGATTTATGGCCTGCCACTTCGCAATCATCTACGGACATTGCTCGACAGTATGATCGAAATCTTTGCAATACGAGCATGTCATAGTAGGACTCGTGCAGTCCTTGGCAAAATGTGTGGGATGGCCATAATTATAACATATGATTTGGCCTCTCACGCGACCAAATCCTCCTCCTTGTCCTCGACCTATAAAATTTCCACCCCCCTTGGGTTGAAGGTATTGTTGCTACAGATACTGGTTATGAGGATATTGAACCAGTGGATATTGAACCTGGGTCCGCTCAGCCTACAATTGTTCATCATTCTTCATTAAATAAGTAACAATTGCTTTCTCTTGCAGTAGTTGATATGCTCTGCAGTCTTTCTCATCATGACCTATTAATCGATAAAACTTCCATTATAAACTAGCTGATGCACTTACAATCTTCTGTAAGTACAAACACTCTTCCAACCGATGGCCTCTAGTTTGGAATTTTCTACACCAAAGCATCCCTTGTGTATTTATCAGGCTTGGTGCTCCCGATGTGACATAATTCATATATGACGAGCAGTTATCTTTGTGGTGTCCCTTTGTTCTACATCTGGTACACTAGAGCTCTTCTTGTACTTCCTTCTCTTTCTTAATATCTTGAAGTTGCAGCGTAAGGTTGGCTAGTTGCAACTGGATTTGCATCATTCTAGCACCAGTCTCTTCAACAGGTGAGGATTCCAATTTCATAGCCATTTCAAGATCCTCGGTCTACAACACAATCTTTTGTTGCATCAGGGGAATCCAGATGTGCGGCAAAAATGCTGCAATAAACCATTCTTTGTGTTAAACATCCGACATCTGGAAACTTACTTTATCCATCAATGTCTTAAATCTATAGTCAAAATCGCAAACAACTTCCGTAGGCAATTGTTTAATTTCTTTAATATCTAAAAGGCAGTGCGACACATATTTGGGTTTCTTGAATTCATCTATTAGTCCTGCTCATATTTGATCTAATGTTTTCTGTGGGACTCTTGTCGGAACCACAGAGAATTTCATGTAACAATCCAATGCTCGACCCCTAAGGCTTGTTATCATTTAAGCCTTCTTGATGGCTTTATCTTGGACTTCTTGCATGGTCCACGTGGCTTCACATAGAAACTAATGTTGCTCTGGGTCTTCTAACCCATTTCTATTAAATATTGGTAACTTAATATTGTTCCCAACCATTATATTCATTCTAGGCACTACTTGGCTGGTGGGAATCCCTTATCCGCTATTCCCACGACTATTTTTCCTTTGATTAACAAAACCCACTGGGAGATGAGTTTCTAGATCTTACCTTCGAAGATGTATGTGAAGTAGTGGGTATGGTGTACTCTCACTCTGGATATGGAGCTTCTTCCTCTTTTTTAGGTATAGGATGGTATTCCTCTTCCTTGTCGCAAGAACCTTCATCAAAGTGCAATGCCGAATCGTAGTCATCCATTCCAATCATGCTACAACTTACTCTTTTGGATTGTAGTCCTTCTCCTCTTTCCCGACCAAAATATTCTTCCACTCCTTAGACGTCCACCTTTTATTTCAGTTTCACTATCACTAGGAAACGTCTTAGCTTACTCTGCTCCATTTTTCTTGAACTTCTCTTGTGACATATCCTAGGTCTCTATGCACAACTCCTTATTCTTCAAAATCTATTCCTAATATCCATTTCTCGCACACAAGCATATTGATCCAAATCTTTAAAGACTTCAAATAAAGACCTCTAGGTCCTTGGAAAAATTTATTTCTTCCTCATTGTACGATTCTGTCGCGTCGACAGTAATTTCAGTGATATATCATTCCAAAATATTGTCAACCCATAACTCAACCTCCCTAAATATGGGGTTGGTAATACTTTTCAGTCCCCGAATCAACTAAGGACTCCAGTATATTGGTTCCCCCCCTTGAAAGTTTCTCCGCTGGATTGTTACCCTCAACAACCATTCATACAACAAAACAAGAAATTCACAAAAGAAAATATCATGAATATCTGTATAGAGGTATCGCTCCAACCACTCAGTTGGATTCAGCTAAGACCCTTCACTTTCTTTTTGTGCAAATTCTATTGCCTTAGAATCCATCCAATATTGAATTTATGGCTTCGTCGGGTACCACAACATATCCCCACTAAAAATGATTTAAGGGTCCCAACAAAGAAACCATTTGTTGGCTTTCTCCTCTGGTCGACCCATATTTAGATCCTCGATTGTCAACAAAGACCCAGATATCGGCCCGACAAAGCAAGGATTAGTCGACAACACCTGCGTCGCAGATGTAGTCTCACCCGAGATATCCTTATGGGGAACTGCCAAAACCAAGTTTTTGTAGTTAGGTGGGGATTTCTACTCTTGGTGTACCTCTTATTACAATGCTTGACCGAAGCCAGGGTTTATACTTCTTACTCCTTGTCTATTCATTAAATTTAACAGGATATTTACCAATCGACACATCTTTCAACATTCAACACGAAGGCCATATCACATATTCATTCAATAAACAGTGCAACACATACATACATGAGATTATTCATAAACAAAAGGGATGCGACACATTCAGATCTACTTATTCACAATATGCATACATTTTACATAAACACATCAATCGAGATATACAAAGACATCGGTTAACATGGAAACCCATATGGGAAAAACAACAAAGGCGCTCTTCATTTGGCATGAGAAATATGTTAGCACCTTATGTCTACGCACTCATCTTACAGACTCTTTTCTAAGTATTCTTTAAAACTTATACAAATTCTCTCCTCTCATGCTCTCTGGTTTTGGGTCTAAGTACTTCTCCTCTACTTCACCTAACAGTCAATCCGCACACAGATTGGATCAGTTTTCTTTGCTAAACAACTCTCTCTTCTTCTCTTCTCAACCTACTAGTGACCGACAAAACAATAAACAACCAACAACAGTTCCACACACATCTTGGGTTCGCCCTTTTGTAGGCTTCTACCTGTCCTAATCAACTGACTCTTTTATTTTAGCCGACAGGTTGTCATTTATATTCAAGTACATTCAATTACAATTGATAATAGGCACTATCGACCCAAAATACATTTATGCTTTATTATAATTGGCTCCTTATCCATGATCAACCGAACTGTCATTTTTCAACCGCTTGAGTCTTCTTCTGTCCAGGTTCCTTCAACCATGGTTGCTTCCGTCATAGCTCCTCTTCCATCGCAACTTCTCTTCCGTCATTGGCCACTCTCATTGCAACTTCTCTTCTGTCGCATCTTCTCTTGTGTCGCATCTTCTCTTGTGACCAAATTCTTTATCTTCCTGAGCAGTATTATGGCTGAATTCTGCCTAACTTGTCCTAGGGTCAACATATTGCATGGTCTCTGGCTTCTGAACCTTCACACTCTCGAGTTGATTTATCAAGGTCATCTTCTTATTGATATTTCCTCCTTCAAATGGGTTGGACAAGGCATAAAAAATTTCCTTCGGTGTTCTTGTTGAAGATACTTGAAGGATCAAGTGATATTTAATGGATCAGTTATGATCCTCTTAGCCTTGATCATATCCTTCTTGTGCTTGGCCTTTGCTTCATCTTCTTCTAGTTCTGCAACTTCTTCCTTTGTGAAGCCTTCTAGATCATTCTCTTATAGGATGAGCATGATCCTATACTTCCATGCTTAAAGTTCTGATCACCCTCAAGCTTTTCATCCAGCCTGGTATTGTTTGTCATCTTAAACAAGATGAGAACCTAAAATGGAGATATAAGAAATAATACTTACTTGTAAAAACTGTTATTGGCCGACCTCCTTTGGGATGACCTAAGGTTTGATGGTAGAACCCTAGTTTTTCAGCTGAGATAACTAGTAGGGATGAGTGGTGGAAAATATGCACCTCCCCAAGGCGAGCTAGACTATATCTTGATTTTCCTAATCTTGGTGACAAAACCTTGAAAAATCTGAATCCCTAGTTCTTCTTGGCAATAGTGTCGGGCCCAAAAATGAAAATCCTCATAATTCAGTTCTGTTTTCACAAAAAGATGCACCATCTTAGGGGGAGTTGAGTGACCCCTCTTTTCTGGTTGATCTGTCGAGGGAATTGTTCGAAATAATAAGCCCTAGCTGCACAATGTCTCCTTTCAGGGTGGCTCTAATACCATGTTAGACTTTTCTTAAATTGCTTAGATGATATTCTAAAACAATTCACAATAGTAGGATCACTAAAAGAACAACAAGCACAACAACAAAATGAACACATATATTTTCCTCGGGGAAACCACAAGGGAAAAAACCCTGCAAAACTTCCTCAATATAGAACTCAACCAAGACAATGTAAAACCCCAAGCCAACTCCTCCTCTCTCTCCAATGCACTTCTTCTTCTCTCTCTAGTGAACTTGCTTGAGTGAAGTGTGTACAAAATGAAGGAGGTGCCTCTCTTTTTATAATTGACTCTTGACTTGACCTAAAACCTAATTGGGTCGACTTGTTTAATTGACAGAGCTGACTTGTCTAGCAAAGTACCAAAATAATATTTATTACAATGACTCATGGGTACTATTGACCCGACTTACATCTAAAGGTTTACATTGATTCTTTCAATGACTCTTACATGACCAATTACATCAATGACATCTCCTGAAGGAGGGATACAAATATAATATCTTCCGAAGTTACATTATTTTAACACAGTTTATGATTTCCTTACCATTCCTTTGCTTTTTATTCTTCAGCTGCATACATGCATAACACTTACTACTAATATAAGCCAATTTCTCCTTAATATGAAATTGACATCAACCCAGTTGTAAAATGAGTGTCACGTATTCTGGTTTTTTATACCGTGCCAAAGTATTTGCATTAAATTATCTTCTAAATTGTATCCACTTATGACTTTAGTTTCTTTCTCCACATGACTGCCATATCACATCTAATGTGAATAACTATTCATCCCCATTCACGATTCCATCATATACGGTAAATTGGGTTGGATCTATATTTTTGTTTGTCCTTCCTTGACAAGGATGGATATTTATGTGCCCATCCAAATTATCATCATAATACGTGTACGTGTGCTCTTTGCCTAAATCTAAGAACAAATACCTATTACACATAATTCTATAGGTACTCCTTGGACTTCTTTTCGAGTTTCTCCATGAACTTCTTCGTCTACCACACTCTTTTGTCTCGGTTTTTGTCCTTTTCTCTGTCTTTTTCCTTTTTGTGCTCTCTCTCTCTCTCTCTCTCACACACTTTTTCTTTCCTTTTCCTTTTCTTGCTCTCTTACATGCTCCTTTTCCATTTGTCCTTTTCCCCCCTCTCTTCATGTTGTCTTTATTTTTATGTTCCCCACCCTTTCTCTTTTTTTTTCCATGTTCACCACAAAAAGACGTCCCCATTTATTCCTAGTGAGTGAATTCCTTTGTCCTCCACTACCTTGATTCGATGTCTCACCCTCTTTACCTTTACACTTTTATGTTGTGTTCCCTCTACGTTTTGACAAGGAGATTGAAGGCGAATTCTTGCTTTCTACATTCATTTATCGCCCTCTCCATTGTCTTCCTCATCATCCGGTGGAGCCATCCTACGAACCTTCCATCTAGGTGATATTCCTGTTGTATGTGTTGTCCCACACTCGCTATCCACTATCTTCTTATTGTACCTTGTATCATTATGCTAGACGTGTTCTCTATTGAGTTAGCCTTAATCTATCCTCTTTTTTATTTTTTCCCCAGAAAAAAAATCATAATTTTATTGCAAAAATGAACAAAATTACATCTGTACATGTATGAGATCAACTATGATCCCTACATTGTCACATATTGTCCCAAAATATGCAGTCACAAATGGACTGAAAACCCCTGCCAAAAATAAGCAGTCAAACACCCAAACAAATGTGCCAAAGCTCAAAGCTGAAATCAATCTGTCTGAATCAATATTAGACCCAAACACTAGACTAGATCCAATTTGGTAGAACCCAATTTGAAATATCAGCATCCATACAAAATCCGAATCCTAGTTGTTGCGAGTCAGTAAACAAACTGTAATAGCATTAAGATTTGACAGTACATCGTCTCCACTCAACAAAAGTCTGTTCCAAAACTCCACTCTAATCTATCCCAACCTCATGAACCAGCCATGCTGTCATTCGATCCAAAAATACTCCATTAACATATCAATTACTGTCACAGATCGAATTGTAATATATCAAATGCTCAAACGTTATATCCAACCTGTCATAAATTACCAGGTCGCAAAAGCTGGAAAATATCAGCTCGTTACTAAAACTATGCCCAAATCACAGCATCATACTACCGGTTATGTTGTATAGACTCAGTCTCATATCATAACAAATAAAAAAGCCCATCCCTCGTGATACATAGAATGTCACAGTATCTGTGCAGAATCTCCCTGCTGTTCCAACAACTCTTCATGAAAAGGCCTATGATAATAGTTGAATGAACCCACACTAGAATGAACAGAGATCCTCCATACGCCATAGTCTATATGCCACTGTATCGCTTCTTTGGATAACTGATCAGCCACCCCATTCCGTTCTCTATAGACGTGTGCAAAAGAAAGATGATAAAACTGTTGCTTTATGCGAAACACCTCCTCCAGAATAGGTAAAAGGATCATCACATGGCACTGAACAGTCCCTTTTGTCCATTTAATAACTAACATAGAGTCACCAAAAACCTGTAAAGACAAACAACCCTGTTCCAATGCAAATAAAAGCAAAAGCCTGAGTGTCATTAATTCAGCATAGTTGTTTGTTCCCCTCCCTAATCCAGCCGAAAAATGAAAATAATGAGACTCAGATTTGTACAAAACACCACCCCCACCACAGCTCAATTGCCGTTCTTGAGATGCTCCATCAAAGAAGCCCCAGGGAATAGCTTTGTCTATCAATTCCTCCCGCACAGGCCTATTCTTGAGTAGCTTCTCCGGTTCCCTAAAATGGTGAAAAATTGCAACAATATGAGCCACAACAGACTCCATCGATATTCTACAGTCCTGAAAAATAATCCTGTTGCGTGTTAGCCAAATCCCCTAAGCAAAGATACAGGGAACAGCTCGGAGAGTTTTATGTCCCGACCACCAGCTTTGAAAAGAATTGAGAGCATAATCTCCCTGCCACCCCCCGATGTATCCCAACTGATAACCCACTTCAGTCCATATAGTTTGAGAAAAACTACATTGAACAAAGAGATGATGTATAGTTTCCTCAGCCTTCCGACACAGCGCACAAAATCCTGGTCCTTCAATAAATCTCTTTTGCAAAATGTCCCATGTTGGAGCTTTATTTTCCAAAATAGCCCAGAAGAGTAACTTGGCCTTACCCAGGCATTTTAGCTTCCACAACTGTTTCCACCACCAAACCAATTCTCGATCATGGACCAAAACATTGAGCTGAATATAACCATGTTTAGGAGTATAACACCCTAAAGGATGATAATCCCAAACCAATTTATCATCCCTGTTAGACAATCTGATATTTGAAACCCTTAGCTGCCTTATAAATCCCTCCCAAGCCTCTTGCAGATCCACATGAATATCAAGTCTCTGAGCACTGATCCAGCCTTGATGCCATAACGAAGAATTTTCCTGATCCTCAATATCAGCAATAAAAAGACACCCTCTTGTTTCCAAGTGAAATCGCAGCTCCTTTGGAAGAACATTATCCCTCCCACAGCCCACCCAAGGATCAATCCCAAGACGAACCATTCTCCCATTACCAATTCTCCACACCAAACCAGAGCCAACCAGATCAAAATGCTTTACCACCGCTTTCCAGACCACAGAGCAATTTGACCGAGATTTGTCAGCCAACCGAATCCACTCAATGAGAGTCAATGGAGCAATATATTTATGATACACTACTCTAGTCCAGAGACTCTGTGTATGAATAAGTCTCCATGAGACTTTTGCTCCTAATGCCTTTGCAAAAAGGAAAATATTTTTTAACCCCCACCCTCCCAAAGCTTTGGGAACAGCAATTTTCTCCCAGCTCACCCACACCATTGCTCTATGATCATGCTTACCTCTCCACAGGAAAGAAAAACACAGCCTGCGAACCTGTTCCAGAATCCCCTTAGGCAGCCATGCAAGGGACATCTAGTAGACGGGTATTGCTTCCAACACAGATTTTACCAGCACCAGTCTCCCAGCCCAAGAGAGCCATTTATGACTCCAACTTTTTAGTCTTTTCTCCAATTTGGTCAATAACCAATGCCAATCTGCCTTCAGGCAAGAGTTCGGTTTTAAGAAAAACCCCAAATACTTTATCCCAGCATCCAAATCCATAATTTGAAAAGGCAAACGATGGGAAATACTGAAAGTCTCCTGTTCAGATAAGTTCGAGCATGATATAGTGGATTTTCCAATATTTACCACCATTCCCGTAGCAGCTTGTAACAGAGTTAGTCCTTTAGACACCTTATCAATATCCTGTCTCGATCCATTGGTGAAAATCAGTATATCATCAACAAAAAGAAGGTGTGTAATATACAATACCTGGGAGATGGCAATTCCATGAAAAGTCCCTTCCGCTTTTGAAGACAAAATAAAGCGACTGAGTCCTTCAGCAACAAGAAGAAACAAAAGGGGAGAAAGAGGACACCCTTGACGAAGACCCCTTCCCGCATGGAAGAAAGGGCTAGCAGCTCCATTAATGAGAATTGCAAAACTCATCGTACTGATACAAGCCATAATCCATCTAACAAAATCATAACAGAATCCCAGATGTGTAAGCAGCATCCTAATGTATAGCCAACTGACCCGATCGTAAGCCTTTGAGAGATCAATCTTAATCACTGCTCCTTTCTGTTTCTGAACTTTCAAAGTATGAAGTCCTTCCTGAGCAACTCCAATGGCCTCATGAATTTGACGTCCCTCCAGAAACCCAAATTGCTCATTAGAAATATGTTTAGACAAAACAGATTTGAGTCGCTTTGCAATAACCTTAGAGATGATCTTATATAAACAATTGCAAAGTGATATAGGCCTGTAATCCTCAAAACTGTCAGGGTTATCCACTTTTGGGATAAGAGCAATAAAAGTAGTATTGAGCGGTCCATGTATAAACCCAGCCTTACGAGATTCCTCAACAACTGACAAAATCTCCTCACCGAAGAAATCAAAGAAACCCAAGAAAAATTCAGCAGGCCAACCATCAGGCCCGGGGCTTTTATCTTTTTGAAACGAGTGTAGAACCCCAAACAGCTCCTCCATCGAAACTTCCCCCATCAACATCCTGTTTTCCTCCTCATCCACAAATCGGGGAAAGAGCTGTGCCACCCGAATGACCTCAGCAATAGTAGCTCCAGATTGAGCAGAGTATAAATCCCCAAAATATTTAACACCCATATCAGCCAGCCCATCGAAATTAGACACCGGTTCCCCTTCAGTCGAAGGCATCTCCCAAATAGAATTGGAAAATTTTCTCCCCTTAGCATAAGCTTGAAATTTTTTTGTATTCTCATCTCCACACTGAAGCCAAATTGCTCTGCTCTTCAACCTCCACAATTCTTCTCGCTCACAGAAAATTATATTCCACTTCTTTTCCAAAGTAATGAGTTCATCCTTACTCTGTTCATCCAAAAACCCCATTCCCGAACAGTGAAGCAATCTGTTAATAGCCAATTCACAATTCTTCAATATCAAATCATCATTCACCCGCTTAGCATGAGCCCAAGAGATAGTAGCCTCCTTTATGCGTTTCATATTTTGATAAAAATGTACCCCCGCATGCTCCAAAGAAATTTGTGGACGATGATCCCACAAATCCTTCACCAAAGATTGAAAACCCTCATCCTTCAACCATCTGGGGTTAAATTTGAATGGACTTGGGGGTTTCCTCCTATGTCCACGAAATTCCAGAAATATGGGGCAATGATCAGAAATCCCACCTGTCCCCACCCACTGCCGAACCAGATCCACCCCAAGAGCCAAAGATTCAGCCACCAAGAACCGATCCAATCTCTTAGCTACCCTTTGTTTCCCTGCTCTCTTATTTCTCCATGTAGGGACAAGCTTTGCCGGAAGGATATCCAGAAGATCCTTCCTCGCAAAAGATTGAATGAAAAAATTAGCCAAAATATCCGGAGCAGCCCTAGGCCCCCAGACCTCAGATGCTCCCAGTGAGAGATTAAAGTCTCCCCCCATAATAACCTCAGTGTCTTCGAAAAGGTCCATATGGAACAAAGAATCCCAAAAGCTAACTCTGTTCAAATATGGCCCATAGATGTTAAGAATCGTGAGAGTCTTTCCAATCTCAGAGTCCCATACAGCCAACCCCACACTAAAATGAATTCCCCAAGAACAATCACATCTACAGCTTTGAACCTTCCATCCTGAGGCCAGACCTCCAGAACGTCCCTTTGCATCCACAGCCACAAACTTCCAACCAGAAAGCAAAGATTCTAAAGCCCTAACAACCTCCTCACTACCCCCCAAAGTTTATTGAAGCAGAATAACATCCGGCTGATTTAACTCCACCAGCCTTCGAAGAGACGATTTTTTGAGGGGACTCGCCAACCCCCGACAATTAAAGGACATAACTTTCATTTGGGAGACCCCGCCTGGGCTTTCACTGCTTTAAGTGCCCATTCAATTGAAGATTGTGTCCCCATCCCTAAATCCACCTTTGCCCGATCTTGTGCTTTTGACAAAAGAGACTTTCTGCCACGACCTTTCCCTGCCACACGCAAAGACAAATCAGAAAGACCTTTCCCTCCAGACCCCTCAAAGGATATCTCCCTATTTATAAGAGCATATCTGATACAACTACCCTCAGAGCTGGTAGAAATTTTTGTAGAAACAATGGAAGGGGAGAAAACACAATCATCCAATGGCAGAGGACAAGTATCAGCTTGACAATGGACAGTCGATTTGACTAAAGGAAAACCGGAAAACAAAACCCCCCCATAACATCAGAGACAACAACTGGAGAAGTACATGGCTTCAAGGAACCATCCAGCGAAGAGGAAACCTGCCCCCATTCTGTCATCCCCCAAATCCCCAAGAACCTTCTTGCCAATGTCCACATCACTCCTGTCTGATGTAAAAGTGATATTACTGGAATCCACCTGGATCGTTGGTTCAGTGGCCTTCGCCCTTACATCCAAATGCCCAGATTTTAATGCCCCCATATCATCATTATCCCCCTGCACCTTAGGAACAGCTTTTCCATCTATCGCTTTGCTGGCCTTAAAAAGAAGCGTACAATTAGCCACCATATGACCACATGAATGACATCGGTGACACCTAAATGGCACACCAACATAGTCAAGAAGTTGCACGAAGTCCCCATCCTTCGTCTGAATATTTATCTCAGAGGAGAGACCCAACCGCAAATCTATCTTTACCAGTAATTTGGCCACCGAATACTTTCCTGTCTCCAAATAGGATAAATCAGCACATACAAATTCACCTAGAAAATTCCCAATTGCTCCAAAACGGTTCTCATTCCATAGATGCATAGGAAAACCTGGAAGTTTAACCCACAGAGGCTCCTTGTTAATCTTCTCCTTTTGAGAATCAAAAAAAGGTGTCCAACGTTTCAAGATAGAAGGAACCCCTTGTATTGACCACTGCCTTCCCAAAACAGCATCAGCCTCCTCTTTACTGTGCATAATGAATGAAAACCACCCTTTAGTCAATACCCTCACTTCAGGTACATTGATCAGCAAATGTGCCCATTGCTCGACCGCCCACCTCCGGAGAAAACCACGGCCAAAATGTTTGCCACGAACATGCCCAACCACTGCTGTCATGGACATATCCTTAGCCTCTGCCAATGACACATCCACCCCCAATACCAGCTTGTCCCTACGCAACCTATTCTTAACAGCCTTAGGGCCTTTTTTGGATCTCTCCTTCGCTGAACCCTCTTGAAATTCAGCCTCAGGAGACCTTTCATGACTGCCCAAATCAGCCACCGCCTGATCCCTGGAAGAAAAGGCCTCCCTATCCCTACCTCTAGTATCCAGCACTGTGTCAATACCCTGATCAGAACCATAATCTCCCTTCAATTCTGGTTTCTGACCTCCAAGAAAAGGAGAAAGACTCGTAACAGGGATCTCTGATGAAATTGCAGGAAAATTTGTAAATGACCCAGTCTGAGGGGAGAGAGTACGTTCCAGTAGTCCAGCGAGGTCGGGCCTTTCCGAAATCCTGGGGTTTAAAAGCGATACATAATCATTCACTGCCAGCCCCCCTTCATCCATAATCCCATAGCAGTCCCCTGGCCCCCTTCCTGACGGCAGAGGTCCTGGTGTCCCCTGCCATTCCAATGCCCCAGAAGAACCTCCTTCAACAAAAATTCCGCCTTCATTGACCCCATCCGATGTATAATCAACCTCCTCTTCCATAACTCCCCACCAAACCACCCCAAAAATTTTCAAACCTCAATCCAATCCCTAAAAAAACCACAATCCACCTCCGAACCGCCACAAATCCTGAGAAGTCGCTCAGGAAATGAACCAGCAAAAGAAGAAATACAAACCAAAGTCGCAGTATGAGTGATCTTGATACAAAAATACTAAGACCCTCTACAGCCCCAGACTCTAATACAACCAACGATGCCGAAAGCCAGGCAGCCCGAAAGCTAGAGATCCAAAGAACAGTAGGACCAACGGACCAGACTGAGAGCCTTCAAATAATTTTGGAGCAAGTTCGAAACTTCATGAAGCATTTTTTCCAACTCCAAAGAATACAAACAGAGCCACCAATGAACAAGACTTTGCTTAGAATGAAGGCTAACAATACTCTTGCAACACTTTCAAAGTTCCAGTAAACAAAGAACCAGTCTCACAGTCTCTACCTCACCATGATCCTGCAATCAACATCCTCCAATGTACACTAACAGGTCCACTCAATCCAGTTCCGAAGATCTGCCCATATTCAAAATCTTCTTGGATCGATTTATCCTTCCCCATCGGCTCGTCAATTCGAGCTTGTTAACAAGACCCAGGAAGAAACACCAATGAACAAATCGATAGAACTTTATGTACCCAACCAAAGCAGTCGGATTTCCACCAGTGATTCCATAGAAAGTAAACCTGAAACACGCCAACAAACACCGAAAGAATGCAAGATGGATCGGACACCCTTCAAGATCTCAAAACAAGAGCCTGAACATAGCACGATCCCAACTTCGGGATGGAAGCAAATCATAACTTCTTGGATCAACCGAGTTCTACAACCACCTGAAAACTTGCAGTGAAAACTCCAATAGATAGGCACTGAGGGCTGATAGAGAAATCCTGAAAGGCTCTGCAAATTCTTAAAGAGCTTGAAAAAATCCAGTAGCAACAACTTGAAAATCAATGCCGCCTCCAATGAATGGGCCAGAGTCGTATCCAACAAGAGCCACGATCCAAAGATTGCACCAAGAACAAGTATCAACCACTGTACGCTGGGCAAGTTCGCAGACCTTAGACAATCTCCACCAAAGCCTACAAAATCAAAGCCCTAATCCAAGAACTCAATCCAGAGAACAGTCACAGCTCCAAGATCGTAGAAAAAATCAGTTCTAAATGCTCCGAGTCGTATACAAACACAGGAAAGAAACTCAGATCCAAACAGCCCAAGCTGGGTGAGCCATAGCCGAGTCCGAGACCTGCAAACAAAATTAAAAATTTTCTTAGAGCGAAAATCCCCGATATATATGTGTCTTATCCTCAAGACTTTCATTTGATATGTTATTGTTTATTTTTCTCTCAGTGCACCTCATGCTCCCCTTAATCTATCCTCTATTCACTACTCCATTAGTATTGCCTATCCTATTCCACATTCGATAAAAAACCAAGATGTGACACTTGCCTTAAACTAGAACTTGATTTGTTTGTCCTTATCTTTTTTACATGCCTCTTTCCTCTACAATTAACACCATCCTCTACATGCAATGATAATTTGATCTTTGTCCTCAACCGAGTTCTCACTCATTTCTTTCAAGCTATCTCACATTGATTCATCATTTTGTGCTCAAGGTTTCCCATCCTTATCGTATTCAAACAAGCTCTAGCCCATCAAAACTTACTTAGTGATCAAATAGTAGCCATTGAGTTTGTAGGGAATGACCCAAAAATGTTAGACACTAAATATCAAAGACACTTACACCACCTCTTAACTAAAACTATATGTTATCTTAAACATTTACTACATCAAAGTACTTATAGTCTCTAACAACTTAGCTCATTAACATATTCCATATCATTAACCATAACCATTTCTTTAACTAAAATATTAATATAAAGTACGTTAATATCAACACAACACATAAAAAGAAGTTGGTGGCCAAGGCGGTAGGTATGGTGGGGGTTATCCTTCCTACCGGCTTAAGATTGCATATTAAAATTACTTACAATCAATGGAAAAGTTACACGTCTATATGCGATTCATATTAGAATAAGTTGTTGGCATATTGTCCAAGACTACATGGACTGAGGAAACTAGCCTTACTGCTATAATAGCCAGAGTCTTAAGCAGTAAGTATAAGCTATAGACTTATCACTGCTCTATTATTGTGCGTTTTATCAATTGAAGGTGAGGAGTTTTATGCTTGCTTCTTAAAGATGTCTTATATACGTAATGATAGGGTACAACTTACTTTCTTGAGTAATAGAAGCCGATTTGAACTTGAAGACTTCACAAAAAATGCAACCTCCAAACCCTTCCATTTATACACATGGTTACTGGGAACCGAGTCTGGCAAAGGCCAAGTGCATTACATAGAGGTCGTATCAGATTAAAAAAAAGGCTGGTTGATGAACCAAAACATCAACAAGTTAAAAAAAGAACAAATTTATAATAAAAAAAAATTCCATACAACCATAACCATTTCTTTAACTAAAATATTAATAAAAAATATGTTATTAACATAACACAAGAAAGCATAAACACAATACATATAAGTTATAAAAAAACAAAAGCAAATTTACACTGACAACCCCATACAAGGGTTTAAAAACCCACTTTAAATCCATTATCCTCATTAATAAATATTGTCCCATATATCCCATGCATACATATGTCCTTGCCACACTCTCTTGTGAGAAAAGACAAGACACTGCAACAAAAACAAAACCACCAAAAACACTAACTTCACATGGAACCATCCATGCCCAACATCCTCTTAATGAAATACTCCTACAAACAAAATACAAACTTAGGTGCTAATCACAAATCCTAACAAAACTCTTAAGGCCAACCTACATGTCTTATTTAACCTAATTAGTAGTTGAATTGAAAGTTAGGATTGTATAGGATTGCCAATCGCTATTTTAAAATTATATCCTTACACAAACCTTAATTAGCTCAATATTATTAAATTATTGAAAATATGGGTATTCAATAAAATTCAATAAAAATAAGGGAAAAAAACATCCACGTGGCGCTCAAGACTGTTGTCTTGTATTAGAGGTCATTTGGCCTTCGTAGTTATGCCTCTATGAGTTAGAAGACCAATAAAATAAAAAATCCAGGGCAGGGTTCTTCGCGGTGACCTGCATTTTAGTATTTGAGACCCTGACTTGGGAAAATTGTACACAGTCCTCTTTACAATCTTTGAATGACAGTAATGGATTCTCAAGTGCCCAGGACCGATGCACTACTGGATCCTCCATAACATTAATCAAGATTACAAGGTAAGCAGATCTACTCTGCAATTTAAAAAAAGAAATCGAAACCTAATTTTCGGAGATCGGAGCTGCAGGGATTTCACTCTGTTGAAGCTACGAATGATATGCATTGTGATCTGATAGATATACATTAAGTAAGTACGAGAAGCGAAGTGCCTGCGCGGGGGAAGGAAGAAGATGAGTGAAACAATGGATGCCATAGATGCTGGATGGGAGGAATTGAGAAGAGAAGCCCGTAAATTAGAAGGTGATTTGGATGTCAGGCTATCTTCTTATGCCAAGCTCGGAGGGAGGCTTGCTCATGGAGGTACCCACAATTTTATCAATGCATTCTTGTCCTCTTAGTCGATCTTTAGTAAACAATCGTTTAATTTGTTTTGAAAACTGAAACCACCCTTTAGTTGAAGCTTGCTATTTGATGGCCAGAGTTATGTAGCTACAGCCCAAGAATGCCATTCAAAAGTTATGGTGTTAGTTGCAATTGAGTAGGTTAGTAACACGAAAATGGGGAGAATAGACAGGAAAGTCAGGTCGTCATTGGTATCCCTAATTCCCTATGTTATCCGTCGCCCTTTCTTTAGCCTAAAACTGAACCGCCAGACGCCCCTCTAGAACGAAAGAACTGTTGCTTTCAATGACGAAGAAATTCTGCTGACTTCCTTGCTGTTTGGTCTAAAATGGTCATTCCTACGAGTATTATAGTTATGTACACGTAATTGGAGTGATGATGTAGTATGAGGGTCATATAATAATTATGATAATTATGAGGCATAAGGTAAGTAGCGCACATGTACATGTCATTAGTCTTCACATGTGCATTATGCGCATTTTATATTGGTTAGCGTTATTTGTAATGTATGTTGCAACTCCCGTTATGTGTATGTATGTTGGGGAATGGATGCGTTGCCAATAGAGTCATAGAGCCAGTCGCCTTATGAATATAAGAGGTCCCCTAAAAATTGACTTGTATCATCATCACCAACATGTAATAAGTATGAACATGGTGTTGAGTACATTTTCTGGCATTACTTTGCATTCTTTGACGAGTGAGTTATGAATGTCATATGCACACACACCTTGTAAATAACTCTATTCTTGTCTTTCCAAACTGTGCAACCTGGGTGGAAAAGCTTTTGCTTGAAATACCTGCCAACTTATTTGCTTTGTTTTCCAATAGCAGATTCCCATCCTGGTCGGTGTTCTAGCACATCTGCAACTAACATTAACTGCATTTTTATTATTTAAGATCATGAACCAGACTGGAAAATCAGATCGCAAAAGTGGTCACTAAAAAGCACACAAAATAATAAATATTAAATGTATGCTCATGTATATAGCGTAAGAATGAATATAGCAAAATGCCTATTTGAGATATTGGATCTACGATACATAGAATTGGAGTTTTAAATGAAATACAGCAGTGTAGATCCCTCTTAACTCCGGATTTTATAAGGACCGAGAGGGATCAAAAAGACAATGGAGATGCAAATTTCTTGGTGCTTAAAAGATCCCTAGTTAAGATGTATGTATATCTATGTATGTATTTATTAATGCTTGGTATCATGCAGCTGACAGTTGATATTGTGGGTTGATTAAAAAAGCAATCTGGTATTGTTCCAAACATAATTGCCTCAGATTCTTCTGCTTCCAATAGTTGATATGTTTTAGTTTTTAATATTTATAGTGCTTTTTTATGTATATATAGATTTGTGAATGAGCATTTTTTGTTTTGTTTGCTAGAGTGTCCGTGACTTGCGGGACTAGCATGTGGTCTAAGAAACTGTGACCCAGGGGCATTGAAGATGTCACAATCACCCAAGGATCGCACCCAGCTTGGGCCACACCAACCCTTAGCATGGCTGGATTTTTAGGTGTCTCCTCCCACTACTGCCGAGTTTCGAACCCTGGGCTGCCTAACAAACGAAACCATTAGAAACCAATTGTGCTGGCAGGACTTGACAATTTGTGAATGAGTATTATTTAGTCCACATTAAATTTATTATTATTATATTTTTACTTTTGTACTAAAGTTAATAGGCTATGGATACGGATCCAGATCCATTACAGTTTTGAAATGCCAGGATTTGAATATGGCGGGTATATGTCAAGTACAAAAATATAGTAATAACAATAAGCTATTTATTAATTTTTTATTATAATTATTTTTAATAAACATATTCAATGTTAAGAATCAAAACCATTCATGATCACAATATTAGAACTAAAATATTAGATGTCGTCAACTGGAAACACATCATTAGGATTGAAATCATTCGATATAACTGCTAAATATCGGTCTTGACTCACATTCATTTTTAACTAGGTCCTTTATCAATCTCAATATCATTGCTTAAGATTTATTCAGTTTGAAAAACAATGTTTAGTATCTTGTGTTGGAAGTGAGGTAGGGTTATCTTATAGAAAAGGGGCCTAGGGTTTAAGGCTTTAAGCAAGTGAAAAAAAAACCGCAAAAGACTTAAAAAAAAGAAATCCTAAAATTAAATCGAATTTCATTGGGATTTGCATGTAGTGGGATTGAGTGTTATTGAATCCACCTTTAAAAAGTGGGAAATGCTTCTGAACTGTTTGGATACGCTTAGCTAGTGGGTTTTATGTTGATATAGATCTGAAACAGTATCTAGGGTTAGGACCTTATTGATTTTGCTAAAACAACTTTTGTATAATACTTTATATTGGGTTGGCAGATGTTGACATTAGCGTTATGGACATGGGACATATCTTACAATCTCTTTAATACTGGGCTACGAAATGCATTGAGAGAAGTCTCACGATGCAATAAACATTGAATCTCTAACACTCCTTTAGGCCCCCAAAATGATCATGCTACATATTACAACTACAAATAAATCATTACATATCGAGAACATCATCCCGTAGGTTGGGATTCTCATCATCGTTTACATTGATATCGCGAGTTTCTTGATTGGATACTCCATGCGCAACACTAGTTCTTAGAACATCTCATGGTGTAAGTGGTTCCAAGTCCATCCAACTCAAATCATCATTTGCAAATGTTGCTGGATTACTCTCCACCGTCCACTTTAAAGAGGAAACAATCTCTTCCAAGACAATGGGATCTTCATCAGTTTTGTTAAACCATTGGCTACACCTCAAGCAGAGGTTGTATTGCAGAAGTATTAAATCATTCAATCATTGGTGTTCCAAATGGTTTATTTTCTTTTTGTGGATGCACTCAAACACACTCTAGTTGTGCTTGCATCCCAAATCCCTACATGTCTGGCTCAACATTCCAACTACAAACTTTTATAATTTAGGGTATTCGTTGGGAAACATCTTCCAACAATATTTTGCAAATTACAATAATAGTCAAAGACAAAGTTAGAAAATTCAAGAAATGAGTTTGAAACTTTAACTAGAAGAATGAAATATTGTATATCAATTTTAAAATTGCTTAGCATGTTGGTCCTTGGATATGCTGTGAATGTTGATTTTTTCTGAGCAGCATCGAGAGCCATTCTCTTAGGAGAATGGGGACACCTGGTCTGGGACCATGGTGTGGACTCAACCTAGTGTTGAGTGATCATTATGTTGAATGATGATATCTGGTCATTGACCATGGTATGGACCCAGCTTTGCCTTGGGGGGACTTAAACCTTGTGTTGAGTGACCATTCTGTTGAATGGTAGACATCTGGCTCGAGACCATGATGTGGACCAGTCTAGTACTGGTAGACTCGACTTAGTTCTGAGTAGCCATTCTTTTGAATGGAGGCACCTGGTCAATTACCAGGACGTAGCTCGGGGCTGAGGGCCATTCTCTTGGAGAATGGAGGTGCTTGGTTTGTTACCAAGTATTTGACCTAGTGCCAACTTATGCAGTCTATGGCTAAGGCACCTGGTCTATTACCAGGAAGGCACTATAAGCCCTAGACTGGGTCTAGGCATGTGTAACACTCTGACCCTTGATCAGTGGGCTTTGCGATCTTCTCCAAGGGTTAGCTACCCTTGGTTAAAGACACCCTAGTACCCGATCTTGGTGTCACACAGAGTGTGAGATAAAAGCATTAATAATTCTTCTGGTTTATGATGATGTACTTTGAATGAAATAAAAGACCACGTTGACCACAGGGGCACTTAAAGAAGACTAAAGCAAAAGTAAAAAATTCATGAAGACCCTTAGTACCACTAAGGTGTAAAAGTGAAAGTGCAAAAAGACCTTTAGCACCACTAAAGGCAGAAGTCAAAATTAGAAAAGATTAAAATATTATTATTTTGAGATTTCTAATTTTGGCCCACTTACAGGTGACTCAAAGGATATAAAAGAAGATCAATCCAATTCTTTATTACACACACACTTTCTCTCACAGGTACAACTGCTGTTCAGAAGATCTCACAGGTTTGAAGAAGAAAGTGTTTATGATTGTGCCCTACCATGGATGAGTCTAGCTAGGGCATCATCATCCATTGAAGGAAAACCCTAAGCTAGGGTTTTTATCATTTTTCTGTCTTAAGGGTTTTTATCAAACCCTCCTCTTCAGCAGCAAATTTCTTCTGTGCAACCGCTCTTCTCTCCGAGACAGCTATTGATTTTGTTGGGCAGCCCTCTCTCTCTCTCCATGGGCTGCCCCCATTCTCTTCGGGCAGGTGTTTGAGGGTTCGACCCTCTCTCTTCATATCATGGGCAGGCCACTTGAGGGCCTTGCCCTCTCGACACCCTCGGGTAGCCTCTAGCAGGCCTACCTGGAAGGGTCCTAGCCCTTATGACACCCTCGGGTAGCCATTAGATAGACTCGTGAGGGCTACTGTGGTCACACAGGCCCTTCGGGCAGCCTATGGGCAGACCTGTGAGGGTCTTGTAGTAGCCCGTAGGTCTGGTGGGCCTGCACAGGCCCTCGGGCCAATCTGTAAGGCCACGACGTAGGGTTGTCTGCCCTCTGGGCAGCAGCAAGGCTGCACAACAGCCAACAGAAGAGCAGTCGGGCAGGAAAAAGGGCAGCAAGCAGCAGAGAAGACAGGCCGGGCAACAGAGAAGTACGGCTGGGTTGTACGAAACAGATTGATAAGGCAGGTACAGTGGGCAGATCCGGGCAGCTGATAAGATTTCCGGGCAACTTGAAATTGTTGGGCAGGAAAGAGAAATTAGGGCCATAAGCCCTAATTTGTGAAAAAGCCATTTTGGCAATTTTGGCATTTTTATGTACTTGGAAAAATTGATCTTCAGATATTGTGGTTTAACCCTGTTGGGGTTTGAGGAACTTTTTGAAGAATTTTCAATCGTCTCATTTACGAAATGAATCACTAATGCTTTTGGGGTTTTTGTCCTTTAAAGGTTTCCCCGTGAAAAATTCTTGTGTCCATTGTGTTGATGTGATGAATGTTATTTACTGCATTTATCATTTGTTTATGTTTGTATGCAAATTTTAAAAGTATCATGCTAATGCTAAAAACTTAACATGGTATTAGAGCTTAGCATGTGAAAACACAGTAAAGGGACATTGCTATTGTTTTCCTAGAGCTTGGGATAAGTTTTGTAGACTTCAACATTTGACTAAGTGGTAGAGATGGCCATCAACATTTTCAGACTGGAAGAGAAGCTACAACGAACTACAACTCTTGGAAGGCTAGGTTGACAGCCATTCTAGAAGAGAATGACTTGGCTGACATTGTGTTTAATGTCATTGAAGAGCCAACATCTAATGCTAGCAGACTTGCTTACAAGAAGAAGCAGGCCAAGGCTAGAAGAATCATTTATGATTCTGTCAAAGAGACGGTGATGCCCAACATCACAACATTGAAGACCGCTAAAGAATGCTTTGACACTTTGGCCAACTTGTATGAGAAGAAGACTCCCAGTCAGAAGAGAGTCTTGAAGAAAAGGCTACGAACTCTGAAGTTGAACAAGGATGAAAGTGTCGTTTCCTTCTTTACAAAGATTGTACAGGTAAGAGATCAACTTATTGCTATTGGTATTACTGTTGATGATGATGACCTTGTGCAAACTGTGGTTGATGGTCTCCCAAGCTCTTGGGAAACCTTCATGGCATCTGTCAATGGACGTGAGAATCAACCAACTTTTGAAAGGCTTTGGCATGATTGCATAGAAGAAGAGGGAAGGACCTCAGGCAAGGTAACCAAGGAAGGCAACCTTGCACTTGCAGCCAAGACAAAGAAGTTCAAGAAGCCTTTCCCTCGGCAAAAGAAGGGAAAGAAACCTCAAGGTAAGTTCTTTTACATGTCAAAAGTGTTTTGTTATAATTGCCACAAGTTTGGGCATTTTACCAAGGACTGCAGGCAAAATAAGAAGAAACCGAAGCGAAGGTTTCAAGCCTCTGCTGCTGAAGCAGAAGACGAAGAAGAAGAACCAAAGAAGAAGAAGAAAACCAAGGCTAACAAGGATGAAGAAACTAGAAGAGAGTCCTATATGATTTCTGCTCTCACTGGTTCTTTCATAGCTTGTGCCACCTCTTGGTTGGTGGATAGTGGTGCTTCCAGGCACATGATAGGTAACCGTGGACCCCTCACCAGTTACAGAAAGTAGAAGTTCACCACCCAGGTGCAACTTGGAGATGACTCCACTTACAAGATTGAAGGAGTTGGCTTAAATTCACTTCAACTTGACTCAGGCACGGTTCTTCATATTGATGATGTTCTTTATGTTCCTGGTTTAAAGAAGAATCTTTTATCTGTTGCTAGCTTAGAGGACAAGGGCTACAAAGTCCTCTTCATGGACAAGAAAGTCCTTCTATGGGCAAAGGATGAAGATCTAAGCTCAACTGTACAGATTGGGGTTTGAGAGGGAGACCTTTACAAGGCCTCCAAAGATTCCACTCATGCTTTGGTACATCACACAGTTGATCCATGTGAACTTTGGCATAGAAGGTTTGGACACCTCCACTACACAACTCTCCCAGGATTGTAGAAGATGGTCACAGGTATGCCAAAAGTATCTCCAAAACATGAAGGAATCTGCAAAGGATGTGCTCTAGGTAAGAACACTAAGAAATCCTTTTCCAGAAGCAAGAATAGATCTAAAGGTATTTTGGATTTGATTCATTCTGACATTTGTGGGCCTATGTCTTCACCCTCCTTGAGTGGGTGTTTATATTATGTGTTGTTCATCGATGATCACTCTCAGAAGTTATGGATTTACTTCCTCAAAGCCAAGAGTGAAACTTTTGACAGGTTCAAAGAGTTTAAGGCATTGATTGAAAATCTGACTGGCAGACACATCCGTATCTTGAGATTAGATAACGGAGGTGAGTGAATCTAATGAGTTTGATGATTTTTGTCGAGAAGCAGGAATCAAGAAAGAGTTGACAATACCGTACAACCCTCAACAAAATGGGGTTGCACAAAGGAAGAATAGAACGATCTGTGAAGCTGCTAAAGCCATGATCACTGTTCTAGATCTTCCTCTATCTTTGTGGGCTGAAGCTACAGGTACCGCTATGTATATTCAGAACAAAAGCCCTCATGCTATCTTGGGGGAGAAGACTCCAGAAGAAGTCTTCACCAAGAAGAAACCTGCAGTTGACCACATGAGGATATTTGGCACTCAGGTATATGTTCATGTGCCAAAAGAAAGGAGGGCCAAGCTAGAGCCCTATGGTAAGAAAGGTATATTTGTCGGGTACAGTGATTGCTCGAGGGCTTATTGAGTCTATATACCGGGACAAAGGTACATTGAGGTCAGCAGAGATGTGATCTTCCCTGAGGAAGCCGTGTTTCGTAAAACACTAGAGCTTTCAACGGAAGATGAAGTTTCTCCACTTGAGTTTCCAGATTTAGAAATTCAGAGGGAGGAAGAGGAATCTGAGGACCAAATTCCAGATGCACATGAGGACACTGAAAGTCCACCAGAAGAACTACTTAAAGTTCCTCCTTCCAAAAGGAGACCTGCTTGGTATCGAGAGACGGTGTAAGAAGGCAAGAAGCATAAAGCTCCTCCTGAAACTTTCAGAGAAAGCATAAGACCAAATAAGTACTCGGGTCTTATGAGCCAGCTTATCAGTGCAAAACCTTCATCATACGAAGAAGCATCAAGTAAACAGGTATGGGTTGATGCCATGGTTGAAGAGTACAGTTCAATCATGAAGACTGATGTATGGGAAGTTGTTCCCAGACCAACAGGAAAGTCAGTAGTGACATCCAGATGGCTTTATAAAATTAAGCATGCTGCTGATGGCAGTGTGGAGAAGTATAAAGCCAGATTCGTAGCTCGTGGCTTCACTCAAAAAGAAGGCATTGACGATGATGAGACATTTGCTCCTATTGCCAAGTATACTACCATTAGAACCATCATTTCACTTGCTGCAATATTTAGATGGATGTTACATCAGATGGATGTAAAGACAACCTTCCTCAATGGCAAGATTGAGGAGGAAGTCTACATTGGACAACTTGAAGGCTTTGTGACTCATGGGAAGAAGGCCCATGTATGTAAACTGAAGAAAGCCTTGTATGGACTGAAACAGGCTCCGAGAGTTTGGTATGCCAGGATGGATGGATTTCTCCACAGCTTGGTGTTTTCCAAAAGTACAGCTGTTTCTAACTTGGTTGTTCATAATAATGTTTTGATACTTGTTCTATATGTAGATGACTTGTTTCTTATAGGTGATGAACAGTTGATAGACCAGTGTAAGAGGGAGCTTACGTCTGAATTCGAGATGAAAGATCTCGGATTGATGCATTAGTTTCTTGGCTTAGAGGTTTGGAAAAAGGTAGGCGAGATCTTCCTGACACAAGGAAAGTATGTAGTGGATATCTTGCAGAGATTTGGGATGCAAGATTGCAAGTCCATGAGTGTACCCATGACTACCAACTCGACAAAGTTGTGGGACTCAACCACTAGTTCACAGAGTGTGGACTCTACTTTGTACAGATAGCTTATTGGATACCTGATGTATCTTGTGCATACGAGACCAGACCTCCGTTACACAATGAATGCACTGAGTCAGTCCATGTTCGATCCGAAGCACATACACTTGGTAGCGGCCAAACATGTACACAGATATGTGCGAGGTACTATCACTTATGGGCTCAGGTATACTTCTAGCAGTTGCGTATTGTTATTTGGATATATAGATTCAGATTGGGTTGGCAGTGCAGTTGACCGGAAAAGTACCTCTGGTTACTTCTTCAATATGGGATCGACAATGATCTCTTGGTCCAGCAGGAAGCAGGGTTCCATAGCTCAAAGTACAGCTGAGGCAGAGTATATTGCTGCAAGTGATGCCTACAAGGAAGCAGTTTGGCTCATAAAACTTGTATCTGATCTGTTCGGGGGAAAGCTTGACTCAACGATTATCCATTGCGATAATTAGAGTTGCATAAAGCTTTCGGAGAACCCAGTGTTTCATGATAGATCAAAACACATTGAAATGAGGTATCATTTCATCAGAGACCTACTGCAGAGAGGTGCTCTGAAGTTGCAGTACATTCGTACGAATGAACAGATCGCAGATATCTTGACCAAGCCTCTGACAACATCAAAGTTCGTGTACTTTCGTGACAAGCTTGGTATGGCAGAGAATGCCTCTCTCGCAGAGAGGGAGTGTTGATTTTTCTGAGCAGCGTCGAGAGCCATTCTCTTAGGAGAATGGGGATACCTGGTCCGAGACCATGGTGTGGTGGACTCAACCTAGTGTTGAGTGATCATTCTGTTGAATGATGATATCTGGTCATTGACCATGATATGGACGCAACTTTGCCTTGTGGGGACTCAATCTTATGTTGAGTGACCATTCTATTGAAAGGTAGACATCTGGTCCGGGACCACGATGTGGACCAGTCTAGTACTGGTAGACTCAACTTAGTTCTGAGTAGTCATTCTTTTGAATGGAGGCACCTGGTCAGTTACCAGAACTCAGCCCGGGGTCGAGGGCCATTCTCTTGGAGAATGGAGGAGCTTGGTTTGTTACCAAGTATTGGATCTAGTGTCATATTATGTAGCCTATGGTTGAGGCACCTGGTTTGTTACCGGGAAGGCACGATAAGGCCTTAGACCGGGTCTAGGTATGTGTAACACTCTGACCCTTGATTAGTGGGCTTCGCGATCTTCTCCAAGGGTTAGCTACCCTTGGTTAAGACACCTTAGTACCCGATCTTGGTGTCACACAGAGTGTGAGATAAAAGCATTAGTAATTCTTTAGGTTTATGATGATGTACTTTGAATGGAAATAAAAGACCATGTTGACCACTGGTGATGACCATAGGGGCACTTAAAGAAGACTAAAGCAAAAGTAAAAAATACACGAAGACCCTTAAGTACCACTAAGGTGTAAAAGTGAAAGTGCAAAAAGACCTTTAGCAGCACTAAAGGCAAAAGTCAAAATTAGAAAAGAATAAAATATTATTATTTTGAGATTTCTAATTTTGGCCCACTTACAGGTGACTCAAAGGATATAAAAGAAGATCAATCCAATTCTTTATTACACACACTTGCTCTTACAGGTATAGCTACTATGCAGGAGATATCACAAGTTTGAAGAAGAAAGTGTTTATGATTGTGCCCTAGCATGGATGAGTCTAGCTAGGGCATCATCATTCATTGAAGACAAACCCTAAGCTAGGGTTTCTATCTTTTTTCTGTCTTAAGGGTTTTTATCAAACCCTCCTCTTCAGCAGCAATCTTCTTCTGGGCAACCATTCTTCTCTCCGGGCAACTATTGATTTTGTTGGGCAGCCCTCTCTCTCTCCACAGGTTGCCCTCGTTCTCTTAGGGAAGGTGTTTGAGGGTTCGACCCTCTCTCTTCATATCACAAGCAGGCCACTTGAGGGACCTGCCCTCTCGGCACCCTTAGGTAGCCTCTAGCAGGCCTACTTGGAAGGGTCCTGGCCCTTACGACACCGTTGGGTAGCCACTAGGTAGACTTGTGAGGGTTGCCGTGGCCACACAGGCCCTCCGGGCAGCCTATGGGCAGACCCGTGAGGGTCCTGTAGCAGCCCGTCGGTTTGCTGGGCTTGCACGGGCCCTCGGGCCAGCCTGTAAGGCAACGACCTAGGGTTGTTTGCTTTCCGGGCAGTAGTAAGGCTTCACAGCAGCCAACAAAAGAGCAACCGGGCAAGAAAAGGAGCAGCGGGCAACAGAGAAGTACGGCTGGGCTGTACGAAACAGACTGACAGGGCAGGTATAGTGGGTAGATCCGGGCAGCTGATAAGATTTCCGAGTGGCCTGAAATTGTTGGGCAGGAAAGAGAAATTAGGGCCACAAGCCCTAATTTGTGAAAAGGCCATTGAGACAATTTTGGCATTTTTATGTACTTGGAAAAATTGATCTTTAGATATTGTGATTTAACCCTGTTGGGGTTTGAGGAACTTTTTGAAGAATTTTCAGTCATCTCATTTACGAGATGAATTACTAATGCTTTTGGGGTTTTTGTCCTTTAAAGGTTTCCCCGTGAAAAATTCTTGTGTCCATTGTGTTGATGTGATGAATGTTGTTTACTGCACTTATCATTTGTTTATGTTAGTCTGCAAATTTTAAAAATAGCATGCTAATGCTAAAAACTTAAAAGGGAACAACCAAGGTTTTGCCAAAGGTACCTAAGCTTTCATTGTAATTCTTTATCTTTTGTGTATTTCATCGTATTTATTTAGATAGGGGACAATGCGCTCCACACATTCATACAAGCCATCTTTGATATTCTCATTTGCTTCAAAGTCTTTAGTGTTGAAATATATAGCTTTGGAAGCTATTTTTTTTATCATTATAAATTCTATGTACATAAAAAGTTTTTGATGACAAGTGTTAACTTTATGAACAAGTGTCAAAAGATCATGCCAAGTGTCAAAAGGCCATGCCAAGTGTCAAAATCATGTCACATGTCAACCATAGAGAAGGCTGCTTAGAGGCTTGCTTAGGGCGTTTCCTAGGAGGGCTGCTTAGGGCGGTCCTAGAGGGATGCTTAGGGTAGTCTTAGGGGGCAGCTTAGGGCAGCCAAGCCCAAGTATAAAAGGAGGCTGCCTCTCACCATTTAGACACACAATTTTGGAAAAGTTTCCTGCTGATATAAGGCTGAGTTATACTTTGTATCTTTTTGCTGTTATGTGACTAATACTCCTACTGTTCTACTTTTGAAACAAAGGTGCTGTAACAGAGGTGCTATAACAGGCGTGCTGAAACAAAGGTACTGTAACAAAAGTGTTGAAACAGAGGTGATGAGGCTGTTGCAGTAATTATTGTAAGTCTGCTATAGTAATAGGTTATGACAACCAATTTTGAGGTCATTATCAGGATGTTATTGTAAGTATGATATCAACTGTTAATTAAGTTTGTAAGTGTTGAAACAAAGGTATTGTTTCAAAACCCTAAGTTCAAGGTTGTTAGTTAAGAAGTCTTGTATTGGTATTGTACTTTGTTGAAGAATATCAAGAGAAGTTTTGGCTGGGTTTTCTACCCCAAGATGGTTTTCGAGGGTAATTTGGTTTTGTCTCTGTGATTGTCTTACCTTTAGTGATCCTTATTTAGGTAGAGATTTATGTTTATGTTTGATATATGCTGCAAAATGTTAAAAATTCCTACATACATCTAGTTTTTCAACATGGTATCAGAGCTTCCCTGAAGGAATCCATTTCTGCAGAGAATTATTAGACTTGTGAAGGAGGGTACAGTATTTCAGTTTTGAAGGAAGTCAGAATTAAAGACAAGATGTTGTCAAGCACTAAGTTGGATGAGAAGCTTGAGGGACCTGATAATTTTATAGCCTGGAAGTACATAATATCTCTTGTGCTGGAAGAAAATGACTTATCAGATTATGTTCAAGAAGATGTTGCAGAAACTGAGGATGAAGAAGCTAAAGTCAAGTATAAGAAGAATCTGGCAAGAGCAAAAATAATAATTGCAGATTCTGTAAAAGATTATCTTATTCTTCATATATCATCCATGAAGACTCCTAAGGAGATGTTCGATGCTCTATCTCGTTTATATGAAGGAAAGAATATTAACAGGAAGATGACTTTGAGGACTCAACTAAAAAAATGCAAAGATGCATAAGTCTGAATCGATTCATGCCTTCTTTACAAGAATTTCTCAGATTAATGAACAAATTGTAGCTATCGGTGATTGAGTTGAAGAAGATGAGATAGTAATGACTACTCTCAATGGACTTCCAAAGTCATGGGACGCATTCATAAGAGGTATCCGTTCAAGAAGAAAGTTAATAAAGTTTAATAGGCTGTGGGAAGGGTGTGTCCATGAAAATGCAAGATTGGGAGCAAGAGAAGAAAAATTAAGTGATGATGAGGACCAAGCTCTTACAACTCAGTTCAAAAAGGAAAGAATAAGTAGGAAATCATCCTCCAAAGAAGAAGTTTCAAATGTTTGGTAAAGGTAAGAAAGACTATTCTAAACTCGAATATTATTGTTGTGAAAAATTGGGACATCTTGCTAGAGATTGTCCTCTCATAAAAGAGGTCAAAGAAAGGAGGAAAAACAAAAGACATATTGCTCATATTGCCAAAGATGATGAACATGCCTTCAAGAAAGAAAGAGAAGAAGATTTAAGTGGAGTATGTGTTATCACCAACCTTGTAGTTGCCTATGTGAGATGGATCCAGGATGTACGGTAGAGGGACAAGCAACTACAGAGGTGGAACCAAGATTGCCTCGACTCCCAAATGGATGGTTGTCACGCCAATAGAGGTAGTCTTCGCTTTATGTTATCTCAGACCAAGACAACAAAGGGGGAGACCCGGATCTACTCTCGACAGGAGAGATCAAACCTAAACACTAGATCAGATCAAATGGACTTGAGGTACGTAAGGTGTAAGGTAATGGAAACCTTAGATTTATGGATGATGTCACTAGGTGAACCAAGGCTTTGGATTAGGGTTTAGGAAGTGTGAGGCTTGATCCAAAGTGGGACACAGGTGACCTATGAAGTAAATACTAGATCTGGGGTTAAGGTACTAGCAATAGGTGAAGATATCCGCTGCCTTGGGAAACACAACCAATGCATGGAGGGCAAGGACAGGATTGGGGCTATCTAGTACCCAAGGATAGACTCGATGAATGATACAACAATGTCAAAGTACCCGAGTCACTAGGGAAAAGTCAGATCTCAGGAAAAAGAGGCCAAAGAGGGGGTAGTGCTAGGGTTGGAGATCAGTGCCTGTCAGATCCAGGGCAATGGAGTCACTATTTGCCTAGCATTGGAGGAAACCCACCTGGGAAATAGCCCGATCTACAAACCCAAAAAAGGTATTTGGCTGGAAAAGTCAGATCACGGGAAAAACCAACAGCAGGATGGCTAGCGCTAGGGTTTGGGAAGTTAGTTTCTCAGATCTAAGGCAACTTGTCAGCTTCTAGCTCAACGTTGAAGGTGATTTGGTGAGAGGATGACCCGATCTACAAACCCGCGAAGGTATTTTGCTAGAAAAATCAGATCACGGAAAAAGTTAAAAAAATGATGGACAACGCTAGGGTTTGAGAGGACAATTTCTTAGATCTAGGGGAAACCAACCACTTTCATATCAACGTTGAGGTTGATTTGGGAAGGGGATGACCCAATCTACAAAACCCAGCAGTGGTTTGTCTAGAGATCAAGCGGTCAATTTTTTAGTATTTTTGGTTTTTTATTATTATGAAATTTTCAGTGTAAAATGAAGAAAAACAGGTGCCCAATGTATTGAGATTTGGAAGAAAGGGATTAACCTGTAGATCTTACCTGGAAAACCTTGTAGATGCCTTGATGATGATGATCTCTGCAATCCCGATCAATTTGAGAAGCTTTGAGCAAGTTCTATGTCCAACGTTTTGCCCCAAGGAGTCAATGCGCCCTCTCTTCTGCACAACAAACGTCAACCATATCAGATTTGTTGCAAATAATATAAAATGCTCGAAAAGATAGGTGTGGGCCCAATCAGATGCTGCAACTGATGGAGGACATCACTCTCATCATCATGACTCATCCCATGCCATTTCCTTGCCTCAGTAGCCCAAATCGAATTCTTTAGTAGCCATTTAATTATTTTTTAATTTGCCTCGAGAAATGTGATCCTGCCAAAACAGCCTCCTATGGTGCCTGCGTTGTCCAATTGAGCCCACTAGGCTCTCGGGGAGGGTGGTACTATGGTACAATCAAGTGGCTGGGCCCTAGGAGATCCAACAATATCATCTCCCCGCTTAGACACATCATCCAGTGAAGCAAAACTGCACCAAAAGGGTAAAATGAGCCTGATCATCTCTGCAAGTGCCCGGAACTGAAAACAATCTGTCTCACTAGACTCAGAGAGTCCAAATCCATCTAAGGTATATACTCATACCCCTTCCATCCAGGTCTCTGCCTGATCATCTACAATATCTAACAGACGACATAATAACCTATAAATGATCAGATAACCCATAATCTAACTTAGGATGACATCCATATGCTGCAAGTGTTCAAAGGCTAAGACATGCTCTACAAATCATTTAAGTAACAATCATAACAAGTAGCAGTCACCTCACTGACGTTACATCAACCAAATACATATATATAGGGTTTCATTTACTAATCATAACTAAGATCAGACTTTCAAGACCATACTCACTTCATAGTTGTAGTCAATTTGCTAGTGAAGGGTGGAGGCTAAAATTTACAAGGCTAGGACAAAGGATGACCACCAACTCAACATTGTGACACTTTGGATATGGAAAGGGAATACTCACTCTAGCCATATGCCAAATAAACAATAACAAAGGGGATGCCAGTGCCTCACAAATGGGTGAACTACTTCAGAGGTGCTTACTCACCTTGACAAATGCTCACAATCCAACTCAATACAAGTAAGGCCAACAATCTTTAGATAGAACTTTTAGGAACCGTTGCTTTTTGGGCCTTTGATTTTCCATAGCCTTGGTCCACGTATATTTTTATATGGACTTTTATTATTTTAGGCTTTGCATTCATGTATGTTGAAAAACACTACTTTTCATGAATGGGTTTTTTCATAAGATATTCATTTCATTACCAAATACATTGTATTGATGGCAACACTACTTGTTTCAGGCAAGCAAACACATCCTAGGCAACTCAGAGCCGAGACACAAATGAACAGGGAAGCTTGTCCAACAAAGGCTCTAGCGGGGAAAGGTCCTCCATGCCACAAGTCAGGTAGTAAGTTGGGTTAAAACATAACTGGAAGGTAATGGATGGGTGGAGACAATGAATGATGAAACCAACACTAGCAAGCCAAAGTATGGTGAGAATGACTACCTCTATTCTCCCTAAGGAGGGTAAAACTAATGAGTATAGATCAAGAACTTCCAGGTTTGAGTAAGGACATCAATACATAATAACCATACATCCAAGTCCACATATTTATATGACCGCCATATCATGACACTAAATGCTGATACATGTCACAAAAATGAGTATAAGAGCACTGATAACCATAACACAAGATATATAAGCCGAGTCATAAACATGCAAATAATCCATCTGAACCAACATCAATCCAATGAGAAAACACTGATACAACTTTGGGCATCAATAACTGCTCTGCAAATGGCTAAAATGACTACATCAGTCCTCAATCTGAGTGTCCCGAGACTCAATCATGGCATGGGAGAGTACTATAGTCCATCAATCAAATCATGATCCGTGATAAATGCTCATCTTAGCATCTCATATGTAGGGGAGCTGGCTGAAAAATGTATTGGAATCTGAAAAATAGAATATGGTAGCCGACTACTATATATGTGATAACAGTATGTATTGGTAACAGCTTAAGTCACAGGGTTCGCCGAACCTAAAAAAGAATTGAAATTCGTTCAAGTTCGCCGAACTTGAAAGGCGAACCTAATGTCGAACCTAAAGCCGAACTCGAACCTCATTGAACCTAAAGCTGAACCTGAACCTGAAGGCAAATTTTTTTTGAGGTTCGATTTTTTTACTGAAAAAAAATTGAAATAAAAAAATAAAAAAACACAATACCAATAAATTAAATGTTGTCTATAAATTAAATGCTCTCTATTTATTTATGTTGTCTATGAATTAAATGCTCTCTATTTATTTATGTTGTCTATAAATTAAATGCTTTTGATTTATTTATGTTGTTGATAAATTAAATGCTCTCTATTTATTTATGTTGTCTATAGATTAAATGCTCTCTATTTATTTATGTTGTCTATAAATTAAATGCTCTCTGTAATTTGAAATATCATACCTGTAGTCTACATAAGAACACACCAAACAACAAGTAAGAACATAGATTTACCCCTAAGAACAAACTAATGTTGTGGGAAGCATATAAATCCGTTGTTAAACCACAAAAACCTACGCTTAGAAGCACAAATCTGTGAGCAAAAATGTCATAAACAACAAGTATATACGATGAAATTATGAATAGTGACCTAAGTGCTTTGAATCCTATGGGCTATGGGGTGTAGAAAATTAGTTAAGGGGGAGTATATGAAGAAAGTTTATATATATATCGTTGAAGCTCATTTGAACCTCATCGAAAAATTCGAACATGAACTGAACCTAATCCTTGCCGAACCCGAGCTCGAACCCAAACCGTGTGACTTAGGTAGCAGCTCTTACAAATTCAGTAAATTTTGGTGATGAAACTTGGCTGGTGGATAGTGGTGCTTTCAGGCACATGATTGGTTTAAGACTCTCTTTCAAGTCTGACTTCAAAAGATTATCCTCATCAAGTAAGATTGGGTGATAACTCTTCCTATTCTATTAAGGGTATTGTGAATGCTTTTTACAACTTAGATTCAAGTAAACATTTGAAAATGGAAAATGTCTTATATGTACCTAGTTTGCAAAAGACCTTTTATCTATTTCTGAATTCGAAGAAAAAGGATTCAGTGTAGCTTCTGTTGATGGCCAAATTCTTATATGGCCAAGAGGTAAGAATATTGATGATGCTGTTATGATTGGTATTCATGAAGATGGATTGTACAAGTTATAAGCAAAGACAAATCAAGCATTAGTCCATAGTACTTCTATAAATCTATGTGAACTTTGGCATAGAAGGTTTGCTCATATTCACTATAAAGCCTTACCAATCGTCAATAAGATGGTGAAAGGCCTTCCAGAAATTCAAGTATTCCATGATGGAGTATGCAAAGGTTGTGCACAAGGAAAGAAGTAAGAACGTGAAGAAGCCTTTTCCAAGTAGTGACAGTAAAGCAAAAGGAGTTCTGGACCTAATTCATTCAGATGTATATGGACCTATGTCAGCTACTTCACTTAATGGGTATGTTTACTATGTTTCATTCATTGATGGCTTTTCTCCCAAAACTTAGATTTATTTCTTAAAGAATAAATATTAAGTGTTTAGTAAGTTTAAAGAATTTGAAGCTCCTGTTGAAAATCTTTCTGAGAGAAATATAAAGATTTTAATATCCGATAATGGAGGAGAATTCACATTGGGTGAATTCAAGGCATTCTATAGAGAAGCTGGGATTAAGAGGGAGCTTTCTACTCCGTACAATCCCTAACAAAATTGTGATGCAAAAAGAAAAAATCGATCAATTATGGAAGTAGTTAAATCCTTGATTCATGATCAAGACTTATCAATGTACCTGTTGCCGCTCTTGACTGGCGTGCGTGTGTCAAAGCCCAAAATTAGGCACACCGGTGTTGAAATATTGTAACTTCGAAGAATATTCTTTATGTATCTTTTGTGGTCCCCGATGGTCCAACCGGGAGAACCACTTGTATTACATTGTACTCCGATGCTCCTAATCGGAAGAACTAATAAGAGTCATGAGGTAGTCCCCTCTAATTGTAAAGGTGGGTCATCAGCACCCCAGTGTGGTTACTTGAGCCTACATGTGTAACTCGAGCCTACATGAGTTAAGTTAAGCCGACATGTTAATTGAGTAAACTTTAAGTAAACGGATGAATATAAATAGAGGTGTAGTGCTCCTCATTTGTCACATACACTCACTTGGTATAGCGCACTTGTGGAGGAGAGGAGTTGCTGGAGAAGGAGGAGAATCAGGTTTTTGATCTCCTTGTTGGTTTTACCTTTTTCCTTTTTTTGGGGCATCTATATTGAGGAAGCTTTTGCTGGGTTTTTCCCTTTAGGGTTTTCCCAGGATAAATCTGTGTTGTTCTTGTGATACTGTTTCTTTCAGTGATCCTGTTTTATATGCTTTTATTATGAAAAATGAAATGATATACTGATGTCTTAGTTAAGCATATGAAAATTTGACAACCGGCCCGATGGCAACTGCGAAGAGAGCAGCCATTGTCACCATGCTCCTCTCTTCCTCGCTTCAGGTTGGCTCTTCTCCAACTCAAGGGGGGCGTCCTTGGTGTTAAGATCGCTAAGGCAGGAAATAGTTGCGGACAGGGTGATTGGAAGACGCTGCCTTAGCGAAATGGTTGTAGCATAGGAGTATTTGAATGGTTGACGAAAGGAGGGAAGGATCAAACCCACTAATGGACTAGTGTCGATATACCTAAAGGGAGAAATGGAGTCAAGGGAGAACCCATGAGGGCCTTGTGTCAGAGGGGCAACTACTAGATCTTCTTCTTCCTAAACACAGAAGATGCATTATGCAAACAAAGGAGATGCTACACAATCAAGCTTGATAAGGTGTACGCATCAAACCCGTGCATGCACGCTCACAAAGGGGAAAGGCTAGCAACTGCTAGGATTTCCACCTTCCAATAAGATGGGGGCATCTGTTTATGGTCTCCGACGCAGACATAGAAAAGAAAGAAAGCCTCTAACAACAAACACTCAACAACACAAACTTACGCCACACACCATAGAGAGCACTCAAATGAAAACCATGAAACCCAAAAAGTAATTTTCTATTAATCTCTAGGGAAAATTCCTCCCTGTTTTTCCATCCTTTTACAATGAAAGAGCCATGCTCTTTATAGGCCTCAAAGGCTCTCCAAAAAAAAAATAAAAAAAAATATATATATATATAAAATAAAGGTGAAAGTGGATCATAGATCCACTTTTTTCTCCATCAACCTTTACTTAACTAGACTAAATTATTAAAGAAACTCCTACTTAAGCTAAAAGTCCAAAATCCACTTAACTAAAGTATATCCAAAAGCTTGACTAATGGTTGAAACCCAAAGAGGGTCCATGGAACTTGACGAGGAGTATATGCATATAACATGAGCCTGGAACCTGTCAAGTATATGCATATAACCAGTGGAACCACTCAAGCATCTTTTCCATGCTAAACTTCTTTTTTCTGTGCTTGGTTAGAGACAGAAACAGGGACAAAATTATCATCAAATAGAGATGTCTTACAGTTTGTTCATGCAACCAGCTGAACTGAAAAATCAGATCGTTAAGATAAAAGAAACTATCAAATTTTTGGCAAGCAGAATTTGCACAAGAAACCTCTATCCATTGATTGACAGGTCTCATATACAAACATTCATCATAAGGGTGCTCAAGTTGATCTGCAAAACAAATTTCGTTAACTTCAATGAATTGAACTTGAGGCAAGTCCCAATCTTCAGTAGGCAGTTGTTCAGGAACATATTCGGCGACATAAACATGAGGCAGCTCCATGTCTCTAGTAATGTCTTCAACCAAGGGTCCTTGTACTGCTTCATCAACCAGATCTTCAATGATATGTTCTTTATGGATCTTTTCTTCGGAATTAGGTCGTGTCCTAGGGAGGAGGGCATCAGACTCTTTGACCTTCAACTGTTCCTTCATGCCAACGCAGGAGAAACTTCTCAAAAAACTTTGCCATTGAGTCTATGCTTTCATCCCAAAGGTTATTGAACCAATTTTCTGTGTCTCCCTCAAAAGTTAAGGCAAATACAATCATGAGATCATCCTCATGGTAGACTTTGAGATTTGCCATCAACTTGCAGAAAGAGACAATATGGTGAATTGCCGAGTCCTTGTCATATCCAAAGAATTTTGGAACAATTCTAAGTACTCTTTTATAACACTCATTAGGAAATCCATGGATACCTGAGAAGTCTAGTGGGGTGAAGGCTCTGTGCAAGTGAGCACGAAGTCCTTCCATTTCATCATCCATATTCTCAAATAATGAAGTATTGAATATGCAACATACATATATTCATACCTCAAACTGAACTGTGGAGTCGCCAAGGTGAGCTTGAAAGCCTTCTGATTTGTGAGTGTGCTCAGATCTGCAAAAGGGCAAGGGCTTCGTCCCTTCGTGGAGTCGCCATGTGAGAATCAGGATCTGCAATATGATATCCCACATATATCAGTGAAGCATAGTATTCAAATCTACGGGAACTAGACTTTGTCCCCGGCAATGGCGCAATGTTGCCGCTCCTGACCGACGTGCGTGTGTCAAAGCCCAAAATTAGGCACATCGGCCCGATGGCAACTGCGAAGAGAGCAACCATTGTCACCACGCTCCTCTCTTCCTCATTTCATGTTGGCTCTTCTCCAACTCAAGGGGGGCGTCCCCGGTGTTAAGATCGCTAAGGCAGGAATTAGTTATGGACAGGGTGATTGGAAGAGGCTGCCTTAGCGAAATGGTTGTAGTATAGGAGTATTTGAATGGTCGACGGAAGGAGGGAAGGATCAAACCCACTAATGGACCAGTGCCGATATACCTAAATGGAGAAATGGAGTCAAGGGAGAGCCCACGAGGGCCTTGTGTTAGAGGGGCAACTATTAGATCTTCTTCTTCCTAAACGCAGAAGATGCGCTATGCAAACAAAGGAGATGCTACACAATCAAGCTTGATAAGGTGTACGCATCAAACCCGTGCATGCACATTCACAAGGGGGAAAGGCTAGCAACTGCTAGGATTTCCACCTTCCAATAGGATGCAATGTTATCGGAACCGGACTGGTCATCGAACCGGTGAAGCCCAAAATGTGAACCGGACCAGAAACCAGACCGGAACCAGCAAAAAACCGGGTAAAAAACTGACTGACTAAAAAATACATAAAATATTCATATTTTGTAAAAAACATATATATTCATGTGCATACATATGAATCCAAACCATTAATACAGAAATATGCAAAGTTTCTCATATATATAGCAAATATGGGTGTAAATATCCAAAATAGCACCTAGTGCAATACATCTTTGAGGTTCTGAACCAAAGTACATGAACAAAGAGGATCTAAAGTACATCAACAAAGTTCTATTTTCTGTTTTTTTTTTTTTTAAATTGAGTTTCGTGAGTCCCCAGTCCAGACTGACCGGTTTGGCCGGTTTTGGAAAAAAATCCGGTTTTATAATTTTTTTTCGCTGACCGGACCGGGCAACCTTGTAAACCGGTCAGACTGGCTGGTTTTGCCGGTTCCGGTCCTGTTCTGATAACACTGATAGGATGGGTGCATCTATTTATGGTCTCCGACGCAGACATAGAAAATAAAGAAAGCCTCTAACAACAGACACTTAACAACACAAACTTACGCCACACACCATAGAGAGCACTCAAATGAAAACCATGAAACCCAAAAAGTAATTTTCTATTAATCTCTGGGGAAAATTCCTCCCAGTTTTTCCATCCTTTTACAATGAAAGAGCTAGGCTCTTTATAGGCCTCAAAGGCTCTCCCCCAAAAAAATAACAAAAAAATTAATAAAAATATAAAATAAAGGTGAAAGTGGATCATAGATCCACTTTTTTCTCCATCAACCTTTACTTATCTAAACTAAATTATTAAATAAACTCCTACTTAAGCTAAAAGTCCAAAATCCACTTAACTAAAGTATATCCAAATGCTTGACTAATGGTTCAAACCCAAAGAGGGCCCATGGAACTTGACGAGGAGTTTTATTGTGATCAGCTGTTTCGGCCATGTGAACCAACATGACAAACTGACGGCTGATGAAGACTGCGATATCCCTCTAACACTTGTCCATCAAGTGATACGAACTCGGCGTGACTGGTGAAGTTAAGTAATCGGCTGCCAGAAAGAATTTATTCGAGCTGGATTTTGGCCAACTTGGACTAAGACCGCCAAGCTGCCAGTTTGTTTTAATATAATGAGACTCGACAGATGTTTGCTGATCCAACAACTCCACGCTAAAAAACAAACGTCGATGAAATATTTTGCACCGATTTCATGCAACCGATAGCTAACCCAAAACGTAACTCCTGCCCAGCATCGACAGCAGAGAATGATTGATACGTAACTGCTCCAAACAACTCGTCTGAAAGCTGAAACACGACTGCCACATAGCAATAAAGCTCTCCACCGACTGCCACATAGCAATAAAGCTTTCCACGCAATCGGCTGCCATTGCCAATAGAAACGTGGGTTCCAAAGCTCCACATGAAGAGGCACATTTCACCAGATAGGCATCAAAATGCGAGATCGTGTCCATCGATGGGTACACACTGTTGCCGCCTCTCACACACCTGGGTTACGTGGCAGAAATCTTCAAGCCACTCGGTGTGTCCTTGGGGGCAAGCCTTGAGTCAAGGCTGTCACCTTGTTCTTGACTCCTCCGTTTAGGCTCAACTCCTAACGAAGCCAAGGGGGGTAGACCTTATTAATTTACTAAGGCTAGATTACTTAGTATGGTGATGTTAAACTGAATGAGTTACTTAGGAGTTTGAGATTTAACTATAGATAATCAAAGATGGCAAGATACAAAAATGAACACACGAAAGCACAATGCTGAGACACAATATATATATAAAGCAGGAAAATAACCAGTGCCTTAGAATGGAGTCAAAAAATAAGATCAATGTACTTGCATGTGCTTGGAGTGAATGTTTTGCGATTGCCTCTTGGTACGTTTTAAGTTAAATTTGAGGTGTGAGTTGATTACAATTAGGCGAAAGGGGGACTCCAGATATACCCGAGAGTACTTGGAGTATGTCCAAAACTAAACCTTCACGGCTACCCGCAAGGAATATGTGGGCTGAATGGAGTCTCTGGGGCTATTGTTCATAACACACCCGTTAGGGTGTGACAGAGATCAGCGCCTCGAGGTCACTTTTCAGAAGTTCCTGCTTCCTTTGGGTATTTTGCCACTGTGATGGTTTGATCTAGGTGTTGGATTTTCACCTGTTGGTTTGTTAATTTGAGAGAGTGAGTGCTAATTATACTAGTCACTCAAGTGCTTTTGGTACAGCTTGACTGATTGGACGAACCGCAGCCAAGTGTAGAGCATACACACCGGAGTCTTGTCAATTTTAGTAAATTTTACAATGGGTGTTCTTGTTTAAAAGAAAACCCTCCAGGAACCTCTTTTGATCCAAGTGGATCTCAATCGGGGAATCGAGGAGGGGTTAATTTTATAATAGCTGAAAAACGAATGGTAGAAAAGAAAATAGATACACAATTCTAGTTTCCTAATTAGTCCTACCACGAATCTCTTTCCCCTTTCGGGTCAATCAGGAAGTCGTGGGGTAAGTATTATGATTACTTTGAAATATAAAATATGGAATATGAAATTGGTAATTAAATAAAGTATACTACCTTGCAGATTAGATCAATGCTAGTTTGAACAGAAATGAGCAAAAAACAACAAAAGGGACACCGACGCAAATCCCCCCAGGGGGGATGGGGAATGGGCTCGAAAGAGCCTATTCAAAAAATTGATTTTATTAACAACGGTTACAATATCAGAGAACTTATATAATTCCTCTTGATCTTTATATGGAGTGAAATCAAGAGCTTACAAAGTGCGAAAATTAAAGGTTTTAATTAAACGGGAGACACCTGGGGGGATTTGAATGCTCTTGAGGCCACTTCCGAACAGCAGCTTCCTTTCTTTCTGTCAAACCTGTTAAAAACCAGCAAGCATATCAGAATGAAATATGCCCAAAAGCACTCTGAAAGCACCTTTGGGTCAGCTCACTTTTAACCAAAATAAGTAAGCTGAAAACTAGTTAAAAGGGGAAAACAGGAACCAAAGAACCAAGGAAAGCAGGCTTTCCTTGGGATCTTGACTTGTCTTTTGGGCAGCCAATAAAATGTGAGTGTATTGCAGAATATTAAATTTTATCATACAGCAAATGAAACTACCTTAACAGCAAGTTACGAATTTTCACTAAAATGCTTGCAAAAATAAGGTAATTTTAGCTAGATCTCTTAAAATTGAACTTTATGTGCAAAACAAAACTAAGATCTAGACTTAGGAAGGGATCTTACTAACTAGATCTATGTGTATTTTTCTTAATGAGACAGATCAGAGTAATAAGAAACCTTAAAAGTAACCAATTTGAAGAGAAATTAAGATTTTGAAGGAGGAAGAGAGAGAAAGAGTGTTTGAAGCCTGGGAATGTTGGGCTTTGGATTATGCTTTGGTGGAACACCGAGGGACTATGTCATTCAGAAGATACTGAAGATGAGGAAGATGCAAACTAGCTCAACCTCTTCTACCAGTGAGATCACCTGCAACTTAGAAATCCTTGCACAAACAGATGGTTAAAACATAGGTGCTGCTGGAAGAGATAATTGGAAAGCATGCAATTAAACTTAAAATACATACAAATCCAATAGATCTGGAACAAGCAGCAGTAAGAGCATAAATCAAACTAGAATAAACTCTTACCCTAACAGGAGGGAGCTCTCTCCTTCAAGGCCAACAATTAACCAGCAAAGCAATGATAAAAAAAAGCAGATTATACCTCATAAGCATTTGACAATCAACATCCACACATGAAGAGCATTACACCATAGATCTTGCCTCCAAAGCTTCTTTATTCCAGAATGAAAAAACAATACAGTACAAGAACAACAACACCTCAATCCCAGTTCTAACTAGCTTGGAGGAGGGAGCTGTGCCAGGATATATACAAAAAACAGGGCATCCAGCCCAGGGGGGGCGCAAATCCCATGGAGATAGACCAAATATGCTGATGAAGAGTCCATCAATGCCTGATCTGTGTCTAACTGAGCCAGATCTGAGTCTCATTGAGTGCAATTGTCAATCGGAGAGTTGATCTGACTGACACCTCAACTTGTTGACTGAAGCATCCACCAAAACTCATCCAAATGAGCCAAAACGTGTTGAGGAGAGAGGGAGGGCTAAAATCCCCATAAAGGATGCTGAAGATCAACTTTGGATCTGATTTGATCACCTCCTTCAGTCAAGGATTTGTCAGATCCAGTCAATCTGCTTCAGATCTGACTGATTTCAATCAAATCGGCTGAGAATCCACTGATCTATGATTTTGGATTTGCTTCATTATTCATCAATTTATTAATTAAAATAATCAATAACTGATTTTTGGGGCTTTCTGACCTGAGTGATGGAAGATCACTCAAAACTAGGAAATAGTGGGTCCATAGGTTTACATGGTGCTCTTAGCTTGAAAATGAGCACCTACATGACTGAAACAGATTATTTGGCCCACTTTTATTACAAAATCAATTTTTCCAATTAAACTATTAAAAAATAGCCTAAGTTTTGGAAAAATTAAATTTTATTAAAAAACACTGAAAAACTAAAAAATTGAAAAATTGAAAAAACCTAGGGGGACTTAGACTTGTTCATATGACTCGACCATGATGTCTAGCATGTTTATACATTGACACATAGACTCTAATAACCTCAATAGGCCTAAATGCCAAGCCGACCACCCCAACTTTGGAGGTATGGAGTGAAAAACTCAGAAATTACCAGTCGTTTATTCAACAACCAATAATAACCAAGGGAAAAAACACCTTGGGCTGATCGGATTGACAAATAAAGTCTAAGAGACCGAGTCTTTTACAGACACTATCATGCTAGAACATTTATTGCAATTCCCCCATGGGGTATGAACATGTGATATAGTACAACAAGCACTTCCTAGAAGTACTTCCAAAGGCCTTCTGAAGTCCGAACAAGTTATCCTTGTCCGGTTCACCGGGCTCACTTGATAAATAACCACTAAGTACAACTTAGGTGGTAACATTCTGGCTCCAACTGTGGGACGTGTGCTCGATCTGGTCTTTAAGGAAAGGAGAGGATACGAGAACACCAGAATCTCTGGTTTATATATCCTGTAAAAACATCTCAACTTGACAAGAAAATCCTCAGTAGCACAAGTTTTATAGAAAACCAAATGAACCATTAAGCTGATTTATTTACACAACATAAATGTAACTAACTAAAAGAAACAAAGTTTTATTATAGCCAAGTAGAAATGCAGAAAGTAAATGCTCTTTTTCAAGGAGCTTATTTTCCTACTCTAAGCATGATATAAAAAGGGTTAAGTGTAATCAGAAATCCAATGTAACCACCTAAGCATTTTATTAACATAATTTTTTTTTCCTTGTCTTTGGTTACCAGCCAAAGTAAGGATACCTTATTCAGAAAATGCAAACCTGCGTGATAATTTAGGTTGGGAGGGATGGATGGGAGATCATAGGTATGAACAATGTCATAAAAATTCTTCCCAAACTTGTATGTGCTCATGTAGGCTGCTTCTATCCATGACTGGATAGGACTGATATACCAATCAGAACGATGAGGTAGATTGACTACATCATCATACTGATCATCGGGGCTTATCAAATGATAACTTGTTGCACAAGCCCCAAGTAGCTCCAAATCATAAGGAACCTCTATATGTGAAAAAGATGGCTGAGACTGATATTCCACTAACTGCATTACATCTGACTTTTCACAATACTGTTTCTCAATGTCTTCATTACTGATACCCTTGTGCGGCTCTACATGGTATGATTTTGAATGATCACGTGAAAATTTTGAATGCTACTCTTCCATACTAAGGTTTTCCCAGGCATCCAGATCTGTGCTTCCCTCTATGGATGTATCGTAGATTGGACTTCCACAAATTTTTGAATAGACACTCCCANATTCTTTTAAAAGATGCTTAATTGCTCTCGGATGCCTTTTGATGAGTATCATGAACCTCCTCTTCACTTAAATGTTCAAGAAGTGATTCCAAGTCTTTAATACTTTGTATCATGGCAAAAGGTCCATCATATGTTTCCGTGTGATACTCTGTCCCAGATAGGTAGAATGTACAGATCTTTTCAAGGAACTTTTTCAAACCATTCATAACACCCCTACCATCATGCCACTGCTCTAAAAACATCCAAAGGAAGCTTGGAAAAGAAGTTATACATTTATTAGGAAGGCCCTGATAGAACCAACAACAGGCCTCACCCTAGAAAGTGCCAGCAAACATTTCCATCATATTGTCTTCATGAAGAATATTTAAGTCAGCAATCAACTGAAGGAAAGATTTGACATGCTAGATGGCCGAGTCACCATAATATCCATGAAATGTTGGAAGCCAGTTATATGCATCCCCCAAACCATCACCATAGTTAGGAAAACCCGGGATGTTTGAGAAATCGATAGGTTGAAACATTAAGGTTAACTGGGCACCATAGTTCTCCTTTAATTCATCCAAAATAGTATCCATTTGATATAACGATTAAACCTTGTACCGAAAAGGTGGAGCTGTCAAGTGATGAGCTTTAAAGGTTTTAACATGTCGCATGGGCTCATCTACACACAACAAAACTTCACAAGTTTATGAGATAACAGGGTTTTATGCCTTCAATGGAGTCACCACGTGAAAAAGAAAAATAAGCATTTATAAATCTTTTCACAAAAATTATTTTTTTGCTTCTCTTTGTAAAAATAAAACTGGAAAAAAGTGAGTGGAGTCGCCAGATGAAAATTAAAGATCTACTCTAAGCATTCATCAAACAAAGCAAAAACAAAAAGGAAGAAACAAAAGTCATACTCGGGAATAAAAAGATTTATCCCCGGCAACGACGCCAAAAAATGTTGCCGCCTCTCACACACCTGGGTTATGTGGCAGAAATCTTCAAGCCACTCGGTTGGTTCTTCGGGGCAAGTCTCGAGTCAAGGCTGTCACCTTGTTCTTGACTCCTCCGTTTAGGCTCAACTCCTAACGAAGCCAAGGGGGGTAGACCCTATTAATTTACTAAGGCTAGATTACTTAGTATGGTGATGTTAAACTGAATGAGTTACTTAGGAGTTTGAGATTTAACTATAGATAATCAAAGATGGCAACATACAAAAATGAACACACGAAAGCACAATGCTGAGACACAATATATATATATATAAAGCAGGAAAATAACCAGTGCCTTAGAATGGAGTCAAAAAATAAGATCAATGTACTTGCATGTGCTTGGAGTGAATGTTTTGCGATTGCCTCTTGGTACGTTTTAAGTTAAATTTGAGGTGTGAGTTGATTACAATTAGGCGAAAGGGGGACTCCAGATATACCCGAGAGTACTTGGAGTATGTCCAAAACTAAACCTTCACGGCTACCCGCAAGGAATATGTGGGCTGAATGGAGTCTCTGGGGCTATTGTTCATAACGCACCCGTTAGGGTGTGACAGAGATCGGCGCCCCAAGGTCACTTTTCAGAAGTTCCTGCTTCCTTTGGGTATTTTGCCACTGTGATGGTTTGATCTAGGTGTTGGATTTTCACCTGTTGGTTTGTTAATTTGAGAGAGTGAGTGCTAATTATACTAGTCACTCAAGTGCTTTTGATACAGCTTGACTGATCGGACGAACCGCAGCCAAGTGTAGAGCATACACACCGGAGTCTTGTCAATTTTAGTAAATTTTACAATGGGTGTTCTTGTTTAAAAGAAAACCCTCCAGGAACCTCTTTCGATCCAAGTGGATCTCAATCGGGGAATCGAGGAGGGGTTAATTTTATAATAGCTGAAAAACGAATGGTAGAAAAGAAAATAGATACACTATTCTAGTTTCCTAATTAGTCCTACCACGAATCTCTTTCTCCTTTCGGGTCAATCGAGAAGTCGTGGGGTAAGTATTATGATTACTTTGAAATATAAAATATGGAATATGAAATTGGTAATTAAATAAAGTATACTACCCTGCAGATTAGATCAATGCTAGTTTGAACAGAAATGAGCAAAAAGCAACAAAAGGGACACCGACGCAAATCCCCCTAGGGGGGATGGGGAATGGGCTTGAAAGAGCCTATTCAAAAAATTGATTTTATTAACAGCGGTTACAATATCAGAGAACTGATATAATTCCTCCTGATCCTTATATGGAGTGAAATCAAGAGCTTACAAAGTGCGAAAATTAAAGGTTTTAGTTAAACGGGAGACCCCTGGGGGGATTTGAACGCTCCCGAGGCCACTTCCGAACAGCAACTTCCTTCCTTTCTGTCAAACCTGCTAAAAACCAGCAAGCATATCAGAATGAAATATGCCCAAAAGCACTTTGAAAGCACCTTTGGGGCAGCTCATTTTTAACCAAAAAAAGTAAGTTGAAAACTAGTTAAAAGGGGAAAACAGGAACCAAGGAAAGCAGGCTTTCCTTGGGATCTTGACTTTCCTTTTGGGCAGCCAATAAGATGTGCACTTGTATTGCAGAATATTAAATTTTATCATACAACAAATGAAACTACCTTAACAGCAAGCTACAAATTTTCATTAAAATGCTTGCGAAAATAAGGTAATTTTAGCTAGATCTCTTAAAATTGAACTTTATGTGCAAAACAAAACTAAGATTTAGACTTAGGAAGGGATCTTACTAACTAGATCTATGTGTATTTTTCTTAATGAGACAGATCAGAGTAATAAGAAACCTTAAAAGTAACCAATTTGAAGAGAAATTAAGATTTTGAAGGAGGAAGAGAGAGAAAGAGTGTTTGAAGCCTGGGAATGTTGGGCTTTGGATTCTGCTTTGGTGGAACACCGAGGGACTATGTCATTCAGAAGATACTGAAGATGAGGAAGATGCAAACCAGCTCAACCTCTTCTACCAGCGAGATCACCTGCAACCTAGAAATCCTTGCACAAACTGATGGTTAAAACATAGGTGCTGCTGGAAGAGATAATTGGAAAGCATGCAGTTAAACTTAAAATACATACAAATCCAATAGATATGGAACAAGCAGCAGTAAGAGCATAAATCAAACTAGAATAAACTCTTACCCTAACAGGAGGGAGCTCTCTCCTTCAAGGCCAACAATTAACCAGCAAAGCAATTATAAAAAAAAGTAGATTATACCTCATAAGCATTTGACAATCAACATCCACACATGAAGAGCATTACACCATAGATCTTGCCTCCAAAGCTTCTTTATTCCAGAATGAAAAAACAATATAGTACAAGAGCAACAACACCTCAATCCCAGTTCTAACTAGCTTAGAAGAGGGAGCTGTGCCAGGATATATACAAAAAACAGGGCATCCAGCTCAGGGGGGGCGCAAATGCCAAGGAGATAGACCAAATATGCTGATGAAGAGTCCATCAATGCCTGATCTGTGTCTAACTGAGCCAGATCTGAGTCTCACTGAGTGCAATTGTCAATCAGAGAGCTG